>CABEEJ010011064.1:0-12140 GCA_901482245.1 Timema douglasi | reverse complement strand
TTCATCTCACAATCACCCTACCATTACACATTAGCGTAAGTGCCTATAACCCGAACGGGTAGTAAGACGCGGTGCTAATAATAATATCCCTTTAACATGACAGGACACCAAACGGTTTATACCACGGCTTTTACACAAGGTAGAGTTCGTGTTTATAAAAATGTTTTGTTTCTATAATAATACAGAGAATAATGTAAATGTTTTCAATATAAACAGTTTCTTTTTTGTCTTACAAGTTTGCCACCCTGGATAATAGCTCCCTGAGCCCTCTTGCAAGTCCACCACTGGGGGTTACACCTCCCTGTGACATCAGTGCTCTCGGGTGTCCATATTGTATCTGGTATTGTAGGTACGAATTCAGATCTGGAGTGGTGTATCCACTGAAGCAAACCGGTTCTTCTTGGGTGTACTCAGAAATTTAGCAAAACAAATAACATTTTATGTGTTAGGACACACAATACTCTTACATTTATCATGGAAACAGTTGTATTTTGAGGATAAATACATTCTCACATACTATAACATTGGATTTGAAGGGCATTGCTAGTGAAAGTTTTCCTTTCTAAAGCATCACTCTCACAATAGATTGTACTGCAGATGACGGAGAAATTGGGGATTGAATCCCAGTCGATGTACTGAGGGCGGGTTTTCCATAAATGGTTTCCCACTCTCTCTCCATACAAATGGCTTACACTTCCTCTAAATACAACCTTCCCAAACCCTAACCCGATAGTGTAATTAGTACATAGGGGTATAAATTGAACGAGTAGTAATACGCGGCCTACTTTCATCTTGCTGTCAAGTACGACTATTGAGCGCCATGTGGTACGTGTATGCTGGTATCGTCACCTGGCCTGATCGTTAATAAGTTAGCGCGTCGGGACTAGGACGTGTCCCCCCTCCCCCCTGGAAACATTCCCCCTTTCCCCTTAACCTCCCTCTAAAGATTGTGGATCGAGGGGTAGTTATCAGCATTTCTAGTTGGGCCGTCTTCGCGGCACACTCGGCCACTATCCGCTGTGATACTGTACTCTGGTGACATGACCGAAACTGTAATGATAGAGCAGCCCGCGAGGTCCCCGCTGACCAACTAATGGTCATCGCCTCGGGAGGAATCAGCGTCACAATTCATTCGGAGAGTATTCCTTTAAATTCATTAAATTTAACTATAGCGGCAAATAAATGCTGGCGGTTAAAATTTTATTCTACAGTAGTCTCAAATATTTGGGGTTAACAAGACCGAGGCAGCCTCAGAAAACCAAAATCTTGGTTAGTACCAAATACACCGTACTAACGGCAACTTTATTTTCATTCATTATTTGAAAATACGTTACACTCATTTGAACTCATTAAACTCTCACAACTGTGGGGAAAAATAACTTTAAAAAAAATAAGATTTAAATTATATTAAACAATAAGATTCATCCTATAATTTAAATATTTTTATACCATATCACCCACCTCGGTGGCGTAGTTGGCTAACGCGCTTGTCGTGTTGAGCTCGACTGCCGAGGACGGGGAGATCGAGGTTTGAATCTCGGTTGGCTGAACTGGGGGTGGTTTTCCCTAAACTGTTTTCCACACTCCCTCCATGCAAATGCGGGTTCACTTCCTTTGAATTCATCCTTCCCAATTCCTAATCCATAAGAGTAATTAGTACTTAAGCGTATAACCTGAACGGGTAGTAAGACGCGGTGCTGAACACTATACCATATATTTGCACCACTGTAGTGAATGTTGAGCTCTAAATCTTGTGCTGAATTCAGTTTCATAACTGATGACAAATGTATTTGTGAGTGTTGGTCCATCGGATATTTTTCTCCCCCTTTTCACAAGACACAAAATAATTGTTTACATATGTGTGGGCTGCCAAATATCACACATATTTGGTGTGCAAATTCAACAATTTTGGAAATCAATCCCAAGCTAGTAAGAACATAGTTCCGACACACCAATCGTGCATGCTATATCTCCCCAAATTTCCGAATGGTGTATTTCAATGTCGCTTATAAGAAGGGGTATTAGGATGCCCTGTTTGTGTCGGCAAGCTGCAAGGGTAACATGCTGTGTTTGGATGATATTGGAGCTGGTTGTGTGTCGAGTAACTCTTCCTGTAGAAAGAGTGTTTGTTGTTACAGGCCAGTGTCACCCAGGAGAGGAACCAGTATAATACTCGTCTGGAGGAGCTGGACGTAGAGTGTGCTCAGATCACTGTCGCTCTTGAAGGTGAGCCGTCTCCTTGCGCGTGTTGTCACACTACTGCCTGTAACATTGTCCGTTGTCACACTACCACATGTAACATTGTCCGTTGTCACACTACCACACACTACTGCATGTAACATTGTCTGTTGTTGTCACACTACCGCATGTAACATTATCCGTTGTTGTCATACTACCGCACACTACCGCATGTAACATTGTCTGTTGTCACACTACCACACACTACTGCATGTAACATTGTCTGTTGTCACACTACCACATGTAACATTGTCTGTTGTCACACTACCACATGTAACATTATCTGTTGTTGTCATACTATCGCATGTAACATTATCTGTTGTCACACTACCACACATAACATTGTATGTTGTCACACTACCGCATAACATTGTCTGTTGTCACACTACTGCCTGTAACATTGTCTATTGTCACACTACTGCCTGTAACATTGTCTATTGTCACACTACCACATGTAACATTGTCTATTGTCACACTACCACATGTAACATTGTCTGTTGTCACACTACCACATGTAACATTATCTGTTGTTGTCATACTACCGCATGTAACATTATCTGTTGTCATACTACCACACATAACATTGTCCGTTGTTGTCACAATACCACACACAACATTGTCGGTTGTCACATTACTGCATGTAACATTGTCTGTTGCTGTCACATTACCACATGTAACATCATTCGTTGTAACACACTGTTTATTTGTTGAACCAGCGGAGAGGTCGGCTTGCACGAGTTTTCGCTCGGAGAATTCTCGACTAGAGCGAGAGCTGGAGTCGGAGAGGACGCGCGCCAACAATCTGGTGCAGGATCTGGAGAGAGAGTGTGGGGAGAAGGATGCGACGCTGGTCAGGAACGCGCAGGTCAGGCTCGGGAAGATATTGTGAGGATGTAGGTTATATGACATTCACCATCCTGCGCTAGTGTAATGTTTAGTACACACTCTCTGTCTGCCTCTGTACCCCTCGACATGTGACATTCCCGGTAGTAGACAATGAGGGGGGCGTGACGGCTCTCTCACCAGCGTGACGTTGATTTTCCGACAGGTCAACCAACAAGTGGAGCTGGCGAGGCAGGAGTTGCGAGCGCAGCAAGGGGAGGTGAGCGACTTGAACCAACGACTGCATGCCCTTCAGTCCCAGCTGGACGAACGCCAGGACGAATTGGAGCGAACCAGGAAGGAAAGAGAGGAGTTGGCTACAAGGGTGGGCGTGCTGCAGGTGATAGAGCACGACAAAGAGGCGGCCTCTGCCGTGGAAGGGAGGCTCAGAGCCAGCCTGGTGGACATGGAGGAACAACTATCAGAGAAACACAAGGTAACTTCATATAGAGTCCACTTCTCTCCTCATCCTTTGTCCTGAGGCCAGTCTCTCGAGTCGTGTCTGACGCAATCTGTGTATCCTAGCATATCCGAGTGCTACAGCAGCGTCTGGGGGATATGAAAAAGACACTCCAGCGAGAACTGAGGGCCGGAGGGGATTCGGGAGACTACGAAGCTGGAGTGGCCATCTTGACCCCGTCCTCCAGCAAGACAATCACCAACAATCACAACTCCGGCAACACGGGCATCAGCGAGGATGATGTCAACTTCAAGTACCTCAAGCACGTGCTTATCAAGTTTCTGACCAGCCGTGAATACGAGGTGAGAATAGCTAGGGGCCTAACTGTCTACTCCCCTCGCTAAGAATAGCTAGGGGCCTATACAGTCTACTCCCCTCGCTAAGAATAGCTAGGGGCCTAACAGTCTACTCCCCTCGCTAAGAATAGCTAGGGGCCTAACAGTCTACTTTCCTCGCTAAGAATAGCTAGGGGCCTAACAGTCTACTCCCCTCACTAAGAATAACTAGCTACCATCAAGGGCGAGTCGTTTAGCGCTTCTACTCACCGTATTTCTTTGATTCTAAGATACCTAATATTTTTATTAGAGAATTCATTTTACTGATTTGACACTTTAGCTCAGTCGTTAGCATGTCTCTCTACTAAGCTAAGGGTTCCAGGTTCGATTCCCAGCATGGCCGAAAAATGTATAATTGGTGAATTACGGGTTCAATCGTTCACATTGATGAGTTAACGCCCGGGGGGAAACAGTAATGGATGTAAAGTAAATTCAATTTGCTATTCTTTCTGAATCAATATCATTCTGATTATTCTGGGCCATCGAGAGCATTGACCGAAATATAGCTAAGATGCACCCCATTTTTAGAAACGTTTAACCCTTTGAGTGCCAAGAGAAATGACAACAAAATGTGCTTAAAGTGCCAAATTATTTTTCTGAAAAATACGGGATTTTGTTTAAATTTTAATAACTTATTAGTCTTTGAACTTCTTGTACTCAAATTTTGCTAACATGCTTGCCAACCTGATTATATAATTATACATATACTTGATGAGTTCTGATAGAATGAAACCTAGGTCGGGGGATTGGGCGGTGACGATCAATTTTTTTTAAGAGGCAACCATTACCTCTTTGTCCATTGGCAGCAGTGTAAAGTGTGAACTGTGTTCTTCTTTTCATTGTAAAGGCCATATTGTGTTTGTCCCCCTTTTATATGTTTTTATCCACCTTTCCTGTACCTTCTTCCAAATATAATGTAATTATCTCATAAAGCAAAGGGAGGTTTTCCTTATAGAGTTATTTGAATACTATTAAGAATTAAAGACATAATTTTGTCAGCTCTGATACAAACAATCAAGCTTAAATCCTCCCAGGGGGTGTCAGGCTTTTTCTTCGGCTTATTTTCCGTTTGATAGCTGGTGTGGTTGTTGCAGGCATGGTTGGCATTCTTGGGGATATTTGGGGGTCATCCTGCATGTTAGTTTGTGTAAGTAGACACACAAAAATACCTTTTTTCAGCCGATATTTTGCCATCAATATCTCACAACCTTGTGATTGGAACCTAACCTCACCTTATTATTTCATTAGCGTTCTCTAACCTGTGTGGTCGTTATGTTTGGAAACCAAGATTATAGTTTATTTGATCGATTGTTATTACCGTGGTCTGGACTCGGATTAAATTAAGATGATCAAAAACAACTTTAAATTTATTTTAAAAAAAACAGACCTAAAAATGGCACACGACTAAATCAAACATGAATTTTACAAAATTTAAAATGTGATGAAAATCCTTTAACAATTAAACTCTCTCATTCTGCTGGGTGTAATATAATATTTACAAGTAACAGCCCTCTCCAGCCGGGTTGCATTCTCGCCAGGAATGTGTATTTAACAACCAGGCAAGCAAAAAGAATACAAAGTTAATTGACTTATCTTGGTATTCCGACAACTTTGATGAGAAAATAATGTTTTATGCATTTATAAAAGGTAGATACAGTTTAAAAATATACTTGTTCAGGATAGATTTGTAAAACTTATTCAAAAATGCCTAAAAATAACCCAAAAGACACAAACCAGGAAAATATGACCT
Organism: Timema douglasi; assembly: GCA_901482245.1. NCBI lineage: Eukaryota > Metazoa > Arthropoda > Insecta > Phasmatodea > Timematidae > Timema > Timema douglasi. The sequence goes on along the minus strand of CABEEJ010011064.1, from coordinate 6,475 downwards.
AAATATCATAAATGACTTGACACTGAACAGTTGGTAGCACTGTCCTCAATTTCGCAGCATAGTACGTGGCCCTGGGTGATTGTCAAGTGATAATTTCTTGCCCCCTTGTTAGACAAGCATGTTACTGACCCCCCTCGCGTGTGTGCCCCGCTAGGCCCAGCACCTCACCCGGGCAGTGGCCACCCTACTCCGGTTCTCGCCAGAGGAGGAGCGTCTTCTCAGAGAGACTCTGGACTGGAAGATGTCCTGGTTTGGATCCCGGCCGAGGCTGGGCGCGGGACAGACTGCCAAGGCCATCCCGCCCAGCTGATGAGTCTCATCCCACGACACGTCTCATTTCCATCGACAAACTCGACATACATAACCAATAACATTTTTTTTTTTTTAATTTTTATCCAATTATATTAGAAGAAGGGGTTTTTGGTTCGTTGGTTTGAACATTTATATGGAGTGTCATCAGGAAGAAAAAGCAATTATATTATTTGGGGTATTTAACCCTTTTAGTGCCGTGCTGATGCTTGATTTACGTGTGAAGTGTGTCAGGCTAGTTTCAGGCTTCGTGCACTGAGAATATCGCAACGGTTTCATCATTTTTGTAAGGTTTTACAAGTAGTGTTACCAAAATGTTCTTTAAGAAGCAATTTTTATGATTGTTCTATCATTTTTTTCTATATATGTTTTATAAAATAAGGGAATGTTCTCGTTCAACTGGGGGGGAGGNNNGGAGGGGGGGGGGGAAACTCTTATCCTATCTATTGGTTAACATCAGAACTAGCACAAATCTGGAAAGCTGATCACATTGGTTCTGTCTCTTTTATGATAGAAGGTGGAGCCAATCACATCGGCTTGTGGAATTTTTACCAGTAGAAGGTGAAGCCAATCACATCGGCCTGTGGCACTTTTACCAGTAGAAGGCGGAGCCAATCATAACCACTCATGGCACTAAAAGAGTTAACAGGTTCCATTGGTCACTCTCACGAAACCCTGATTAACTAACATTTGTCAGTAACCTTTACCCAGGTCTTGACACAAGACTCTGTAACCAGGAACCGGTCTTATGAATCCGATACTCCACGGACTTCTAGTTATGTAAAGGCTGCTATTGCTCTCAACCTAGCCGGCAGAGAAGAATGGTTTTATACGATTCGTGCGATTTTTCACACAATGTTAGGACGCATTCTTTTTAGAAACTTTTTTTTTAAAGTAAATTGTATATAACTAGCTATAGACATCAAATGATTTGTAAGATTTTAATATATTCAATTTGTATGTATGGAATAAGATACAGTAAGAGAGGGCTGACCCATTAATCAGGGCTGAAACCCACTCCACAGGACATAAAAACAATATAGCCTACTTGCGAATTTGAGAATTTAACTTCAAGATTGGTGGCCTGGCGGTCTAGGGGTAAGGTGTCAGACTTCTATGCTGGCGGCCGGGGTTCAATCCTCGGTCCCGGCACAGATTTATCTGATTACCAAACCCTTCCTTCACCTCTGACAAGACATCTTGTGAATGTGGGGAATGCCAGGCCTCCACCGTGGTTCGGATTCCACGTTAAACTGTAGGTCCTCCGCTCCATCTCGCAATCACCCTACCATTACACATTAGCGTAAGTGCGTATAACCCGAACGGGTAGTAAGACGCAATGCTAATAATAATAATAATACAACTTCAAGATTTTTAAATATCGAACCTTTTCCTACCAGAAAAATTGAACTGAGCCCTAAGTTTGTTGATTTTGACACATATCTTATCTCTTCCCTCCTCCCTGTCACCTTAAACATAAGGTTTTATATCGACTACATGTCCCCATCAAGGTCAAAGATTCCTGTTCTAATTATCAATGGCTTTACATTACTCTTAATAGTCAAGAAAATGGAATAAACTCCTGGAAAGTGCAGGGGATTTTTTGTATCAGTAAAATAGTGGCAGCCCTGAATATGGCCGTGAGAGTGAAAATAGAACACGGTCCACATTTAACACTTTACATTGCTATACCCCGTCTCCGACATGTGAAATGGTGACGGTTGGCAGAAGGTTCTTTATTGTGAACATTGGTTGACAGTGACTAATGTCAACATTACTCACAAATAATTACACACAATTGACTTGGTTACGTCTCGGTATAGAGTGTTGTTTTCGACCAAGGTGGTTCTGACCAAGGTGGAGCGTGAAAACGACTTTGAATTGGTTTTCGTAAACGAAAATGGAGGTTTGGGTAGAGTAGATCTAACAACTGGTAAGTTAATTTATGTAAACCTACGGTGCTTATTTTGACTAGACCTAATATTTACACAACATATCAATCGGAACATATCTTCCCAAATTAACCTACAGAAAACAAAGTATGTATGTTAGAGTAAATAGGACTAGGCCATATGATAATAATAATAATAATAATACTCCTCTTTTTCTTTTATCCATAACTAAACTGTTTTTAAGTAGGTACTTACGTATTGTCATAAATTTCTAGATAGTAATTTGTGTACATTTTAATTCACATATGGTATAACTTAAACTCTATTGATTATGAAGTTATACTCGTTTTAATATAACAGGAGGAGTGAAACGGTTTTAAAATTGGCACACAAATTCATTCGTCGTAACCAAAGGAAAGCGTTACCAAACCAAGCTTTGGTATCGTCTTGGTCATAAACATTTCGTCAACATCGGTACCAGGTCAACCGCATAACATGGCTATTATTATTTGTGAGAGGTTGGTTGACATTATTGCCTTCCAGCCAATGTTTGCGATATAGAACCTTCTACTGGCGGTTACCCCCCTCTCCTATCGTACTAGATAACAAAGCCCATTGGACAAAGAGATCCATTGTTTGGCTCTCTCTCCTGTCATTCCATACATACATTAATACTTACATTTAGAGCCAATTAGCAACGTGTGTTCAACTAAAGGTGATGGTGCATTCACTTCAAGTTGGCTGGACGTGCATGCTCTTGCACGCTCTTTGAGTATAAATAGTGATGATAACCGGTATTGTATTAACATTCTTTAGTTTAATTCGTGTAATGTGTATGATTTGTAAATAATATTTTACTGTGTTTGTTAACTTCAAGATTATATTATTTTATTATTGTTCATTAAAATGAAATGATATATGTCCTGGTGTCAAATTGTATCTTTGTATTCTTATCAAATAAGTTTGTTTGATTTGTTAAAAGTTTTTTGTGTTAAATTTTCTAATTTTATTTTAAAAAATATGGTAGGCGTACAAAAAAATGCTACCTTGAGTGAAAAGCCTTTTGTAAGGAACACAAAATGTGATAAACCTGTGTCTTGATAAATAAATGATGTAGTTAGAGATTCATATCGAGCGTGAGCTAAGGCTCTTTGGAATGCAGGAATATGTTCATTCCAGGCTACCTAGAGATGACACAAGAGGGTAGATGTCAAATGAGATTGCTGAGAAACAATCACATTGCTTCTCATTGATTCATGAGCGTCTGTCAAATGAGACTTCTGAGAAACAATCACACTGCTTCTCATTGATTCGTGAGTGTCTGTCAAATGAGATTACTAAGAAACAATCACACTGCTTCTCATTGATTTGTGAGCGTCTTGTCAAATGAGACTTCTGAGAAACAATCACACTGCTTCTCATTGATTCGTGAGCGTCTTGTCAAATGAGACTTCTGAGAAACAATCACACTGCTTCTCATTGATTCATGAGCGTCTGTCAAATGAGATTGTTGATCAACATTCTCATTACCTCAGTTTAATACACGAGAGGTTATCAAGCGAGTCTGAAGAACAGCGCTCACGCTGACTTACCGCTGCAGGAAAACTAACTGCCAGACAGCTGCCGAAAGAAAGTCGCTTATAAACTCGAGTGACTCGTAACCGAAGGCACTTTTTCGATTAAGATGCTTTTAGATCAGCAATTAATGTTTTTTGCTGATGTACTTGTATAGTATGAAACAAAGCTTTATTCCCACATAATTTTGCAACAAAAAATTGTTTTAATCAAATTTATCATGATTAAAATACTTTTAATATCGGAACGACATCAGGCCTTATATAATCACGCTGTAACAAAATATCTCCAAGTAGTCTATCGAGACGTTTAATTTTACAACTAAGTTATCTGGAAGAAACTTACCTTGGGACTAACAGATAAACTTGTTATACAGAATTTAAAAAAAAGAATCATCTAAATAGGCGCATCTGGTAAAAATGTCTATTAAAATGTCTAGACTTAAAGTGAATCAGATGTGTGACAATTATTTTGAGGGCGATCTCAACCCTTGAAAAGAAGACAATAAATAAACACACAAAATGGAAGGTAGAGTTCCGGATTCTTAAAATATAACCAGAAAATAACTTTAAAAAGATAAATATGATGTACCTATATTATTACAAACATAGCTTATATTCAGAATTACTTCCTACATGGAAAAAAATAAAATAAAAACGGGACATAGGGCCAGTTTCATAGTCAGACTTAGTACACCTCAAATCCGGCGCTACACTAAGTTCATGACGACACCTACCTAAACCAGAATGGAATGGGCCGTTCTCGCATAGGAAACTGGCCCGTTCCATTCTGGTTTAGGTAGGTGTCGTCATGAACTTAGTGTAGCGCCACACTTGAGGCGTGCTAAGTCTGACTATGAAACTGGCCCTAAGGCATTAAAGATAGTAGTGACTCTGTAGACAGTGCAATCTGTTAGTGTGGAGCTATCTCTTACAGAGGACCAAACAACTTACGGATCATGAAGTCTGTAGAGGGAGCTTATAAGACCCCCTGTGAATGAGCTAAGTTGGATTTTTGCTCGATACTGTAAAGGTTAGGTTTCGGGGGACTCTGAAGAGCAGCTTGTGATCCTTCAAATAGATTTTAATAACTGATAAAAAAAAAAGCCTATGGTACAGTAATATCTGCCAGTCATTCAACAACATTACAACCTTTATTAGTGAAAACTTTTGTAAATAAATCTAACAAAAATTTGGAATCATGTTTAAGAAGGTAGCCTAGCTGTGGCCATATTTAGATAAAGAAATGAATAGATCGAAATCTCTGTATCGAGGATTTACATTTGCGCCAGCGCCGGCCGTCTCTGGTTGCAAAACCAATCTTCGAACTGGTGGGCTATTCAAATTCAAATATAGTGAACCTTAAATAAGGCAAGAATCCTTGATATGACTTTCTTCCCATTTAAAAAAAATACCTTTTATATTTTAAAAAAAAAACTCAAATTAAAAATGCAACTAACAAAACCAGGCTTTAAGTAACATTTTTTCTGAGATAATACCTGAATAAAAAATAACTCTTAAGGTATTTATTTTTCAAAGTAAATCAACTGTGTATTTCACTGCAATATGATTAATATTCAACTCTGGACACATATTTCTTTAATTTGAAATTTACCCTTTTGCAGCGAGTTAAAAAAAACTTTGTCAAATCAGCTGTTAATACAAAAATTAGGTTGATGATGGTTGTAATGGGTAGAATTATAATAACTAACATTTATATTTTATCAAACAAATATATTATTAATACATAGCTTTAATGAGAGGAATAAAATATTTAGTTAACTTATGTTAATATGAGTTATCCTATAATTATATAACACATTGTTTCATTTGTTTACAAAAAGTGTATAGGCCATATTGTGTTCGTCCCCCTTTTATATGTTTCTATCCACCTTTCCTGTACCTTCTTCCAAATATAATACAATAACATGAGATATAGAAACTTAAGTTTGTTAAAAACCAACGGTTACATCAGTAATTTATGCAATATTATTAGTGAGTCAGAGGTGAGTGGTGGGGAGAGCCGGTCCCATTGAATCCGCATTGCCGCCAAAATAGAAATAAATATTCTTTAATTCAATACAACCCAGTACGAATGATCAGAATAGTCTTAATCTTTGTTGACTATTAGAACATGTGTAGCAATAAAATTTCACTATTTTTATTCCACTTGGTTATAAAATATATCAAAGGAACAGTTGCTATAAAAATTAAGTTATATTTAATTAGAATAACAGAATAAAAATACAGGACACTTTTTTTTTTACATGCAATGTATAGTTTTCGAGATACTGCATACAGCTTGGTAACTGGTGGTGTAAGCCATTCACATTAGTGTCAGCGTTTAGTGACGTTTGAATTGCCGGGAATCAATTTCCTATGGGTTTTATTGTGTGATAGTGTAATGCTGTGTTTGTGATCAGCAAACAGTTTTAAATTTTACCTAACATAGCTGTGACCTGGCGGTCTAGAGGTAAGGTATCAGACTTCTGTGCAGGGGTTCCGGGGTTCAATTTTAAATCCTCTACGAGAAAACAGGTCATCTCTGGTACTTCCCCGAAATATATACCGTTTCCGTCTCATAAACCTTAAAAAGAATAAAATTAAACCTATACTCCCACAATGAAATAACACGCTTCTCTTTGCGCTAGGAAACGTCTTAAAATTAAAAACCGTCCACACCTAAGCACGGCGGCTTGA
>CABEEJ010011062.1:0-12152 GCA_901482245.1 Timema douglasi | reverse complement strand
TTGAGGGAGTAAAGCCTCGAAAAGGAGTGCAACAACTTTAACCTAGGGGCTGGGGATCTGTTCTCTCCTTCTCTGTGCCCTAGGGTTACGTGCCAGAACGTTTGGGGGTACGCAACAATGTTTGAATAATGGCGGAAAGAGCTACATTTGCCGGAAGTGTAAGACAAAAGATCAATCAAACAGTTATGAAATAAATTAACTCAACGCTACGGTGAGGATCGGTACTGGTTTTCTTCTATACTTGACGTTGAAAAAATTATTTCAATTTCAAATATAGAATAGTTTTTATGATTATTAATAGAGTAATAAATAAATTAAATGTGTTAGTTTTAACCGTAACTTTTACTTTTTGAATTAAAAAATATATGCATTCTTTATTCGACTTATTATTACATTAAAAAAAATCCTATTTCTAACCCATTTATTTTTATTTGCAACAAATAATTTAGAAATAACTACTACTGTAATAATTAGACATTTTGCTAATATTAAGGGCACAATTGATGTAAATGATCTACCAAGGGGTAGGCAAGCGAAAAAAGTTTGGGAACCGCTGGCTACAGCTCATTGCTGGTTTTTTTTTTATCACCACGTTTCATTACTCGTTCAAGATACTATCACATGTTGTATTCATTACTCTCATATATTAATGGTAAGGAAGGTGAAATTTAGAGGAAATTTATCTGCATTTGCGTGGAGGGAAAGTGGGAAACCATTTAATAAAAATCACCTTAAAAGTACACCCTGTGGCGGATTGTAGCTAAAATTAGTGGGGGTGCTGCTCCAGAATTTTTTTAGCCTTTGTTTTAAAATTGTGTAAAAGGAAAAAAAATATGTATAAAAAGAAAATTTATTCAGGAATTTGATAAAATCTTAACGGAAAAAAAACAAAACTTTTTTACTTACTTTAACTTAAATTGCAACAGTTCAAGCTTGATCTAATCATTTAAAAATGAAATCCATTCTTATTTTAATTTGCCCAAAAAGTTATATAATTTTCTCCTTGATCTCTGGATGACAATAATTGAGGACATTTTTCTCCATTGAAAGTACTGCAAGTGCATCTAGTCTTTCTGTTAAATAAAGGAATCAAATAGAACAGCTGGAAGCAGAATAATAATATAATTCTACACTCTTCTACACTTTATCACTTTCAAGAATATGGTACACGGTTTTTAAGCACAACACACGCTGAGTAAAAAGAAACTTCCTTCCCCCATCACGCCAGAGCCGGCACTGCGAGAGCAACAGTGCTCTCTCTATCTGGCAGTTCCGTCTTCCTCCTCACACCCCTCCTATGTGTGCATGCGCACAACAGTCAAACACCACGTCGCTGGCACTGTGAAGCGCACAGTTCCATACAAAGATTTTTGTATCTTTTTTCATAAACTGGGTGATGGCTACTGAAATACTGACATTAAGATTAAGGAATATATATGGTACTACAAAAATAAAGAAAGAATTAAAGAAAAAAAGGACTCATTATATTAAGTGTTATCGATAATATCAAATGGAAATAGGGGGTGCTGCAGTTCCGCAGTGCCTATACACGAGCCGCCACTGAGTACACCGTTCCCGAGAATCGAATCTTACTCTCCCTTTCATTGGTAGTCCAGTCTACTGCGATCGTCACGTCTTAGCCCATTTGACCACCAAATCGGGTCACATGCTGTTGATAACTATATACTTTTCTGGATTTTCAGTGGTGAAACGGGCTATATTTTCAGATATTTTTTTAAAAATAATTTGAAAAGCCGAGTTCTGCTTCACAAGGGACAAAATTTCAAATTTGCCATTTCCAAATAAACTGACCTTTTCTCCTACAACGTCATACTATTTCTTCCCAAGATGTCTGCCCTCTGCTCCCATTTGTCCTCCGCCCGATTTACGCTCATTGGAGGCTATTTAAAGAAGGTATTTATTTTCAAACCGACTCCAAACAAGTATACCACACCTTACCTTTTCCAATAAACTTGACTCTCTCTTTCAAGAGAAAATCCACACCGTGTGAAAAATAAAGAGGCCAAAGTAGAAATAGGCACCTAAAAGCGATTATTCACAAAAAAAAGAGGATATAACCAACACAATAGGTAACTATAGGCAATATAAACTTAACATAATGTACTCGTCGTAATAGCATTAAATGCATATTATACAGGATGGGGCCGAAACCACTAGACGATAAGTAACTTGAAAATAAACACTTTAATCGAAAAGTAAATATTCACAAACTAAATAAAAGCAAACTTCATGCTACACTTTATCCCTTTTTGAAGATAATACCACTAGGTGATGGACGTCAGGAAAATTTCCGCTCGTTGTCCATCACTTTCCTCAGAATAGATCGTATAATTGTTTACGACCCACCCTGTATATCATAACGCCTATATGTTACGATCCAAGAAAAATGGCAAATAGGCAGAATCTGGTCCCTAGTTTGCGAGATAAATAATGAATAAAGAATTAGCGGCTCTGGTCTAGAAAACTGAGATTAACAACACAAGCTTCCGTTGCTGCCTTGAGGGCTAACACCATAGCGTTTTTAAAAATTCATTATGGGCATTAATTAAGCCTATGTTTTAAATATCTGCATCTTATTAAAACGACACTGGAGTGACCGGAGGTTTTGTCTTAATACAAAAAAAAATGTGTCTGCCAGTGTCGGAAGGTGTCTGATGCGCTATGTTCAACATGACGTTAAACGGAGGCCCACACAGTTGCTTCGACGCTGTCTTTAGACACCTTTCGACGTCGTTAGGCGGGGTTCCCCCNCCCCTTTTTCGGATGAAGGTCTCTCAAGTTTCGTATTTCTACAAGACAACATCCGACGGATTGAATAGCGCATGCGCCAGCAGCCGAGATTGGTCACGTGACTATCGCATTGGCCGTAAATGGCGGAAGCTCAACTTTCGTTTGGAAATGGCGGGAATAGGACAAGATATCAAGGCGTTTAGTGACAGAAAAACAGGCCCCAGACAGTGCAACCGACAAGACTCGACGTTTTGTCTCTAATCAAATGTCGGAGCCGGTGTGCGTCTAGCCTTACCAGACTTGAAAGTGATCGACATACTCGTGGGAAGTGTTTGATCGACCGTCAAGAAATCAGGTGAGCTATGGTAAGAACACGGTAAGAAGTACAGTATGTGACATTTACATATTTTCAAACATTATTTATTATTATTATTATTATTATTATTATTAGCACCGCGTCTTACTACCCTTTCGGGCTATACGCACTTACGCTAATGTGTAATGGTGGGGTGATTGTGAAATGATATGGAGGACCTACAGGTTAACGTGGGATCCGAACCACGGTGGAGGCCTGGCATTCCCCCACATTCACAAGCTATGATTAATACACGTCTTGTCAGAGGTGATAGAAGAGTTTGGTAATCATATAAATCTTTGCCGGGACCGAGGATTGAACCCCGGCCACAAGCACAGAAGTCTCCCACACCTTATCCCTAGACCGCCAGGTCACCTATTTTCAAACAAATCCTGTGATCTGCAGCTGTCAAATTTGCTAGTTAATATCAATACCGATATTTAAAAAATAACAGTAATGTGGTCTGGTGATCAGCGTTCCTGGCTTTAGATCGAAAGCTCGCGGGCTCGAGCCCCTATGCTTCCAGATTTTATGCAAAGCAGTAAGTCAGGAACGAGGTCCATTCAGCCTCGTGAGTACAAAATAAATAGCTACTTGTGCCGGCGGCCGGGGTTCAATCCTCGGTCGCGGCAAAGATTTATCTGATTACCAAACCATTCCTTCACCTCTGACAAGACATCTTGTGAATGTGGGGAGTGCCAGGCCTCCACCGTGGTTCGGATCCCACGTTAAACTGTACGTCCTCCATTTAATCTCACAATCACCCTACCATTACACATTAGTGTAAGTGTGTATAACCCGAACGGGTAGTAAGACGCGGTGCTAATAATAATAATAATAATAATAATAATAATAATAATAATAATAATAGCTACTTGAATGAAAAGTAGCGTATTTGGTCTATAAACTGAGACTAGACTAGAGGGTCCATTGTGTTGACCACATGACACTAATTCCACATAGGTTGGCACTATCTTGGCCAACAGATCACGGCCGCTTGGTCAGTATGACTTGATTTATTGTTTGTCACCGCAAGCTATTATCTGTTCGGGTTATACTTAGATGAATTTCCACTAATAAATATAAAGGATGAGGCAGGTTGAATTTAGAAGAAATGTACCAACATTTGCGTGGATCAAGAATTGAAACACATTTAGGGGAAAAAACCTCAGGATACCCGACCGGGATTCGAATTTAGACCTCCCTGTGATTGCCAGTCCAGTGTATTGTGAGAGTGAGGCCTTTGACCATTCGACCAACAAAGCGTTATCAATGTTGAGCGCAATAAAATGCACCTACATTTGTCAAAATGTCCTTCTTGACGTGATACCACTGTAGCACAGGTTTGAAAACCCTAGGATGGACATAAACGAAACAACTGCCCCATTAATCAGGTCAAAACACTAACTCGTGTGGGTTCTACTGACACACATTGGTAATTTATACCACAACCAGACTACAAACTAAGGTGTTAGATGAGGTCGTCTAAGGAGCTCACATCTTCCATAATTACGTTCGTCGTTGCTTTCAAGAGTATTGAATAATGTTATAATGAAGTGGGGGGAAATGGGTCATTTAGGGCGTCGACTACTTTAAGGGGCAAACATCCTCACACTGTTGTGTCTGTAGGACTGCCAAGCACCTATAGAGATGGGAAGAAACAAGGAATCTCAAAAGGACAAAACCATAATATTAATGGAATATTTGGAAATTTGGGACATTTAACTGCGAGCATTAGTGGGCTTTGCCACGGAAAAATATATGATACGGTGCGCTGGGAAGACTTTCTCTTTTTTTTCTTGAAATATACATTTGCTAAAAACTCGTAAAGTTTGTGAAATGAAGGAAAATGAGTGAAATGAGGAGCGTGTTACCGTCATGAGGTCCTGTCCCTCCTCCGTGGAGGTGAGGGCAATGAGGGCGTGCTGGCACACCTCCGGGCACGTGGAGGTGGCGCCGTGCAGCACCGCCGAGCACCCAATGAAGTACTTGTTGAGGGCCATCCCACACCCAGTGCGGTAGGCGCACTTGAGGCGGGCCTCCTCGCATGACGCCTCGCCCATTCGCAGCACAGACCACAGCGCCACCATCGCCAGCAGCGGGAACATCACCTGCGCACGACATACAATCACTATAAAACACATTCATTGTGCATCATCGCCTGAATACAACCTGATCGGAAACCTGACTGGTTCCTGCTCTTGTCTTAGATAGACGGCAATGCAAAAAAAAACCTCTTTCGTGGCCAGGAGGGCAAGACACCATAAAATCTTGAGCTCAATTTCTTAATTAGGAGCTACTTAATCAGGAAAAAGTAGCAGCTATGGTATAGAAAACTGAGGTTAGTGGCCGAAGGGTTCGATGTGGTGACCACATGACATCCTTTGTCAGCGGAATGTGGGGTGATGACGTTTAGAGAATTTGAAACCGTTTAAGGGAGGTGGCTTTGTTGCACACAGCCAGGATTCGAACCCTAGCCTCTATATCACCGGCAGGTGACCTGGGGGTCTAGGGGTAAGGTGTCAGACTTCTGTGCTGGGGGTCCGAGGTTCAACCCTTGGTCCCGGCACAGATTTATCTGATTACCAAACCCTTCCTTCACCTCTGACAAGACATCTTGTGAATGTGGGGAATGCCAGGCCTCCACCGTGGTTCGGATTCCACGTTAAACTGTAGGTCCTTCATTTCATCTCACAATCACCCTACCATTACACATTAGCGTAAGTGCGTATAACCCGAACGGGTAGTAAGACGCGGTGCTAATAATAATAATAATAATAATAATAATAATAATAATAATAATAAATCACCGGCAATTAAAACTATTGCGAGAATGACTTCCTTATATAGTCCAATTTTCCTTAAATGAGCCTTATCTGCGAAATATAAAAGTTACTAGATTTACTTTAACGTATTCATACGTCAGGTCATGTAATTTGATCTGAAGCGTTCACTTTTGATAGATATCATCAATACCTATAAAATTACAAAAATAATATATTAAAAGGTTATCAATTTTAGCTGCCAAAAATAGTATTTTCTAAAAGGTCTTTCCTATGAAACTTATACTGTATCATGCGGCCACTGATGTGGGCTATTTTCATATAATTTACATTAAGTTTAAACTGATATAAAATTTTGCTAAAAAAAAATGAGAAGGCACATACTTTATCTCTCTTTTATCTTAAAATTTAAATCAAGATTTGTGAAACGAAATAATATATATAGTTGCATAAACAATCTACCAAATAGAAGAAATGAAAGAATATAATATACTGTTTAAGAAACAATTCAAAAAAAGTAACATTTCTGTCCAAAGATAAAAACAATCAATTTCTCTTTCGATCAATTTATTTTTCAAATACTTGAATAAATATATATTTGCTTAGATCGTTGACACTGTTGGTTTTATAAAAATGTATTTCAAATAAAAGGGTTTTATATTTAATAGTATTTCAACTTTACAATTATAAATTATTTCATATGTCAAATAATTACGAAGATATGATCAAAATTTAAAATGTTCACTTAAGTAAAATACTACCTTCAGTCATTTTCATCGGAAAATGAGAAATTTTGTTTGTAGTGTTAAACAGTGCCTATATACGAAATCATTAGAGCGGATGTCGAGAATATATATTCTTCCTCTTTTGGCCACTCAGTAAACTACCCTTAATTCTAGGATTTGATATCTAATTCCAAAAATCTCCTCGAGTAATTTTTATAAAAAAAAAGATACCAAGTTTTAGCACAATCGGTAAAATAGTTTCAGATCTAGTCCGAGATACAGACAGCATCGCAAACCCCCTCCCCTTTTTTTCGGTTTTAGGGACTCATTAAAAGTTGACATTTATCATAATCTCGAACATACAGTAGCACCATGGCTTCTTTGGTGCTGACTGACAGCTCACAGCTGACTTCTGACAGTCAGCATTTAGGTATATACATAAATGTTGACTGTCAGAAGTCAGCTGTGAGCTGTCAGGCAGCACCAAAGAAGCCATGGGGCTACTGTAGCTCTGCGAGGTGTTGAGAGAAAGTAAAAGGTTTAGGCCTATTGTGCGAGCTTAAATATTTTCCATTCACGGTAGGAATTACTCTCTGAAAGGTCTTTTTTCCTACCAATATCCTACTATATAGTAGATTTATGGTAGGGAAAAAGGCCTTTCAGAAGTCAATTCCTACGGTGAATGGAATATATAGATATTTATCCTTGAATCCAAATATTAAATTCTCTTTCGAATCCTCGAATCTTTAAAAATGTACAATTTTAGTTAAAGTGAAAATATTTAAAATGTATTGTTTTATTTTTATCACCACGTCTTTCTACCCGTTCAGGCTATACGCTTAAGTACTAATTATGCTTTAGGGTTAGGAATTGGGAAGGTTGAATTTAAAGGAAGTGAACTTTTATTTGCGTGGAGGGAGAGTGTAAAACCATCTTATGGGAAAACTACCCACAGTTCACCCGAGTGAGATTAGAGCCTTTGACCTCCCCGTCCTCGGCAGTCTAGTGCAACACGAAATTAGCGCGTTAGCTAACTACGCCACTGAGGTGAGTTTAATCTATTAAAGTTGCTGAAGGCTTGGTGTTTGGCATATCTATTACGTCATATACAAAAAAGAAAACATTTTCTTGTTGTTATTAAACTGTTTATATAAATTCAATCGTGTGTGTTTGTGTGTGAGAGAGAGAGATAGTTCGTTACTCTCCCATATAATAATATACCGACCAAACAAAACTTTCCCATCTTTGGATTCAAGAAAAAACAAAACCCGTCTCACTGAGATTGTTTTCGAAGACAGAAGGATTAAAGGGAATGATTTATACAGTTGAAGAACCCTTGACAGGTCTTTTGAAGGATCCTCGACAGGATTGAAGAGCGAGGGAAGACTTTTTAACAAGGGCAGAGTGGCGTCGAAAGGCAATAAAACTCTGCCAGGGACAGACAAAACTTACAACTACGAGAACCTGCCTATCGCTCGTAAACTTTTTTTTTTAGTTGACAAATAAGTCTCCCTTCCCCCGCAATATCCTAACAAACAAAATGGACTGGTTTCATTTGGCAGAAAACAAAGGACTACAAAAAATTATACTAAAAAAATAAATGTTTAAGCTTCTGCAAAGAAAGGTATAGCAAAATTAAATTTTTGGGGAATGGGAAAAGGGCATATGTCTTCATCTAGATATTTGGAACGTTTTTATTTTCGTTTTTAATTAGTGGGGAAGTTTTTATTTTTTTAATCATTAAGTTGGACGCAGTTTTATTTTTATTTATAATTTGGAGTCAGGAACTTTAACTCGGTAAGTATCGTATCTGCCTATTAAGGGTTCAAATCCCAGCATGACCAAAAAATATATCATTTGTGAAAGTGGCGTTTCCCCTTTTACGGTGACAATTTAACGGTTGTGGGGCTGGTTGTTGTGTAGATTTATATTAGATTATAACAAGTACAGAACTATAAACTAAATTAATTCTAAAACAGTCACAACACCTAGTCTCCAGGTCGTCAACTCATTGTGAAAAATGTAAGCCCCAATTTCCAAAATTATAGATTTTTTGGCCATGCCAGGAATCGAATCCGGTGCTCTCAACTCAGTAGAAAAATGCACTAGCGACCAAACTTAGGCCTTGGATTTCATGCATATTAACAACAGTCCAAAGGATATAAAACTAAGAGAAAATTAACCCATATTTGGTGTGAAAAAGGGGTGGGAAATCACGGGTGCAAAACTAGCCCACAGTTAATCCGACTTAAATTCGAGCCTTGACCTCCCTGGCGTCGGTAATCCAGGCTTATACGAGTTAGACACCTTGGACCACGTAACCAGCGGTGCGGGCAGATGGAATAGGCATGAATTTAATGAGAGCCTTCCAAAATGTATCTCTATTAGGGGAGGACATGTTTAAATCGATATATTTTTCATTCACTATATTGAAAGGTGTATAGGCTACGATGTATCGATAAATTCATATATATTAGTTGTTTCTTATATATTGAATCGTTTTGATATGGACGAACTGGAATGGTGATATTTTGTTTACAGGTTTAGTAAAAAAAAATTACCTGAAAAATCGAGTAGGCTATTCCGATGTTTAAAATCTATCGATAATTTTTTTTTTAACAAGTGGTTATACGAGGCGAACCACACCACCGGTAACTAAAAAAAAAAGGAAACTATTTTTATATTATTTATACACTTAAGTTCTATTACAAAATAAATTTGTCTTTTTAATTTTACTTAAATAGGTTTTCACCTATTTTCATAAAATTAAGTTAGCTATTAACTACGAAGAGTAAAGTTTTAAGTTAGCTAATAATTAAGAAGAATGTTTTTTTCAATATTATTACTATTATTATTAGCACCGCGTCTTACTACCCGTTCGGGTTATATGCACTTATGCTGATGTGTAATGGTAGGGTGATTGTGAGATTAAATGGAGGACCTACAATTTAACGTGGAATCCGAACCACGGTGGAGGCCTGGCATTCCCCACATTCACAATATGTCTTGTCAGAGGTGAAGGAAGGGTTTGGTAATCAGATAAATCTGTGCCGGGACCGAGGATTGAACCCCGGAACCCCAGCACACAAGTCTGACACCAGGTCACCCGTCCTTCCTGCTAACGGCGCCCTTAATTAAATGACCCATAAACCATTAATTCTCTTATATCTATTTTATCCGCACCCACCAGCAAAATTCGCCTGAAATGTTTTAGCCCAGAAATATAACTATGACTTTTGTATTTATTATTTTGACAAACCAGGATGTTTGGTCAACCCCAAGGTACACACACAAATCAAAATGTGACAAATCTACTTTTTTTTTGTTATTATTGCCTTTTGTTGAATGCTTTTACAGCTCCTCTCTCTTTTTCTTTCATGAAACGATGTATTTACTTTTCTTTATTTTAGAATGAAATCTATTAGTTTTTTTTAATACTCAAGCGGTTTTTCTGTTTATTTTCTTAGTCTTAAAGACGGTTAGACTGCATTTCCGTTTTTCCGAACAAAGGATAATTTTTTTTCATCGTAATTAAAATGTAAATAGTAATACATTATTAGTATTATTATTAGCACTGCGTCTTACTATCCGTTCGGGTTATACGCACTTATGCTAATGTGTAATGGTAGGGTGATTGTGAGATGAAATGGAGGACCTACAGTTTAACGTGGGATCCGAACCACGGTGGAGGCCTGGCATTCCCCACATTCACCAGATGTCTTGTCAGAGGTGAAGGAAGGGTTTGCTAATCAGATAAATCTTTGCCGCGACCGAGGATTGAACCCTGGCCGCCGGCACAGAAGTCTGACACCTTACCCCTAGACCGCCAGGTCACCTAAATAGTAATACAAGTAAAAAAAAGGTAACTTTTGTGGTAAAAAAGCGTTATCAAGAAAATTAGGAAAACAGAGGCAATATTTTATGTATGAAAAAACAAGCAGAAAAAATTGGGAGTTCCATAAATTTAGGATATTTAATTCCAAGCTTTAATTAGTAGACCTTTGTAAATAATTATAAAAATATTAAGAGAGTTCTAAAGCCTGATTAGAAAGTTTGCGCATCAATTCATATGCTAGCATGTTGGCCCATGATGCTTTGCAAGGCAAACTTAAAGGGTTCGCCTCGGTAAGAGGGAAAATGCCGCGCAGACCTTCAGCTCTAACGAAATAATCAATTCTATGATGCGTCATCTCAAAATATAATTCACGCAAAAATAAAGTCAAAATATTTCAAGAGGGCTCTCTTTACCCTCAACAAACCTATAGTTGGAGTTTTATTAATAATATAAAATGTGTGAAGATGTGACATTAGATCATTTTCAAATACTTTCTAAGCATATTTGTATAGCTGTGAGACTTGTCTTGATGAAAAATGTATTTAGATTTTGCATTCCTCTAACAAATACAGTAATTTCTTGAAATACTCACAAGAGAAAATTTGAGAATTAGCAGCGAGCTTTCCTCTTTAGCTTGAGATAACAAGTTCCGTAGTTTTCTTTACACTCTTTCTTATTGGTAATGGCAAAGTGTGGTTGTAGGGGAAAGCGAAAGCGAGTATAGGCTTGGAAATAATTTATAAGTAGTTCTAGAAAACGACACACACCATTGTATATTAAGCCGTGTGGTCTGAAAGTGATTAATACTTTGTCTGTGAACGAGGCGGCCCCCTTAAAACAATTGGTTATTATTATTATTAGCACCGCGTCTTACTACCCATTCGGGTTATACGCACTTACGATAATGTGTAAGGGTAGGTTATTGTGAGATGAAATGGAGGACTTAACAGTTTAACGTGGAATCCGAACCACGGTGGAAGCCTGGCATTCCCCACATTCACAAGATGTCTTGTCGGAGGTGAATGAAGGGTTTGGTAATCAGATAAATCTGTGCCGGGACCAAGGATTGAACCCCGGCCGCCAGCATAGAAATCTGACACCTTACCCCTAGAAAAAATTATATTTGATTTAATAGTGGAAAAACATCTCTCTTAGATTATTATCACAATGAATGATAAACATGTTTTTCATTCGTCGAGTTATTTTAAATCATTCCACAACAGTAGACGCAGCTGTGTTTTGTACCTCGCTTTGTAGTCGCATGCGCGTATTGAGTCGATTGGTTTTGAAATTAAGATTGGATCTTCCACGCAGATATATGAAGAAATGCGGACAAAGCTGGGAGTGGTTGTTTCTACCAGTGCAGAGTGACCCACGCAGTTGGTCTTGGGAATGGTTTAGAGCTTGTCACGTGAACACACTTCAGTTCTACTGTTGATTTTCGTCTAAAGAGTGAATTTATTAATTCAATTAGGTGCTCGTATTCAAATATTGGTATTATTACTCCCCACTTCCTCTAAAACATTAGTGTGAGATATTTACATTACTTACTCTATGGCATTAGGAAACCGAAAGTTTATTGCCACAACTACAAAAGTACGCCAAATATATCTTGAGCTAGTTCAATCCAGTCCACCTTAATACACCCTATCCCTATCTTGATCTAGTTCAATCCAGTCCACCTTAATACACTCTATCCCTAT
>CABEEJ010011061.1:0-12153 GCA_901482245.1 Timema douglasi | reverse complement strand
CCCAATATTATTTTTTAAATTATTTTATTAATGAGGGCTATGCTATTGAAGTTTAAACTTTCATGAAAGAAATAAGTCCTTCGTATAAAATTCAGGCAAGTCCAACCTTCTTGCATAGTTGGTCAGCGATTATACACGAGGTATAGAGGACCAAATACTCATATAATACAACTCTATGGCGTTTGCTTCCAATCGAGCGAGCGGCTGCCGTCTGTTGGCGAATATAGTGCCAACTTCTGCGGACAGAGGGTGTAATGTGGTCGGCACAACCAAACCTCCAGCAATTAATTTCAATTCTATAGATCCGGAGCCTTTACCTTTTCATTCAAATAGCTCCTCATTTTTTCTACACGAGGCTGAGGTGAACCCGTTCTATACACACAGAAAAATCTGGAAGCACCCAAGATCGAACCCGGGATCTTTGAACGAATAATCCTTTATTTAAAAAAGAGTACATATATTAAACAAGTAGCATCAAACGTACGATTCCGGAAAATACATGGAAATTAGCTACCATTTACGTAAGTTTCCAGAGTCTAATTTGTATTTCTGCAACTTGAAGAGTATTTAAATTTGAGCTGTTGGGCCTCAGAGAACAAACTCAGGAGCCGAGGGTTGGACATAACGGGAATACATTGACCTATAATATTTTATGTGTCAGAAAATATCTTTGATAAGTCACCATAATTCACAATAACTTTGAGTCAATAACATGATTGTGTATTACGAAGAAAAAGGTGTGTGTATATTTACATTAATTTGATAAAATTGCTATTAATATAAACACCACCCAAAAAGTTATCGGTCACACGGAAAAACGAGTCAATCTCGTCTAATTTGTCAATGATGAGGAAGTCAGGGTTCGAATACCAGCTGGAAGTAATGAGCTATTATTATCCTAAATGGTTGCCCTCAATCCCCTCAAGAAAATACGGGTATTTCTACTTTCCCGCTACCTTGAAAATAGAGAAAGTATTGTGATTATAGAAAAAATCGAACAAGAGATTTTGATGAATTTCGACGTTTCATGACCCCCTCGAGTACGAAAAAGTGGATTTTGCATTTCCATCTGTCTGTATGTACCTCGGAGTAAATGGTAAATTATTTTACCGATCGGGCTAAAACTTGAAATTTAGGGTTTTCATATGGTTGCGCCGAGGGGTTTTCGGAATTGGATTACTAACCCTAAGATTAGGGGCGAAAAGAGAAAAAAATCGATTTTATAAAAATCGGTTATAACGATGTTGATTAAATTTCATTTCTAAGCATTGATCAATGTTATAGGCCTAAACAAAATGGCTACCCTCAATTTTTCGTCATAATGACTTTAAGGATTCCGGTCTGATGCGTGAATTATATATATTTTTTATCATATCTCTGTAATTCGTTGGGATATGAAATTACTTATCATTGCAAATATGTACGTATATTTATAATAAAAATCTTTTATCTAAAACAGATATCTATAAAATCAATAATTTTCAAGCTATACGCAAATGTATATAAATATACATATAAAAACCTTTCGAATATTAAAGGAAGTATTGGGACCGTAAAAAAAATCTAACCCGATATTTTGATGAATGTCAACGTTTCATGACCCTCTGAACCCCAAAAAGTGGTATTTACATTGTCATATGTCTGTGTATCTTTTTAACCCTAAAATTAAGAGTAGTTTAATAAATAGCGAAAAAAAAAAATCAATTTTCTCAAAATCGGCTCTAACGAATTTTATTAAAATTCGTATCCAGGCATTGATTAAAATCATAAATAAAGTGACTTCTAGGGTACTTTACAGAAGTGGAAATTTCCGTATCTCCACAAATATTTGAGATACTAAATAGCTTATCATTGCAAAAGTGTAGTACTATTAAAAATAAAAAATAAACTTTATTTGGAATATAGCTTTATAAAAACAATAGTTTCTGGGATATTGGAAAATATATTAACACAATTTTGTAAGCTTTAGTTGTACAGAGATACTACTTAAGTTTTAACGTAATAATAATTCTCTAATGCCAAAAAGTAAATAAGTAAGTCTTTCAAAAAGTTGATGTTATTTTTCCTTTAACCTCTTAGGGGAAATGTTTGTACGGCAATGATCTATCTCTATCATTTTAGACTCAATAGTCAATATCTACCTTTTATATTGGTATAAATTTATAAATGATGAATTTATTAGCAATGCGATAACCATAAGATGTGCAACCCCTAATAAAATGTCGAAAACTTTAACAGGAAGTCGAAATTTTAATACGAAGTGTTGACCCCTGTGGACCCAATATTTATCTTTTTTTATTGATCCAAATATATAAATGAGGACTTAAATTATTTTAAAATTATATCATAAAATTTAAAACCGGAGTCAAAAAATGTTTTACGTAGGTATAGCAGAATTTTTGTTCGGGTTTGCTAGTGTATATTATTTTGTTTCATATATATTATGAGCTTTGAGTAAATATCTCCATTTTTAAACAATGGAGTGAGAAAGTCCATGCTGAGTTCCGTATCATTTATTTTTTATACATTTTATAATCCTTGTCTACAGTTCCTTAATATAAGTATGTGGATAGGCCAGACGGAAAGTAATACGTGGTGTAATAAATAATAATAAATAATAATATATCTTGCCTGATAAAGTTGGAGGTGTGAGGAATTTTTAAAGGCTCGTTCATAAAGGGATTAAAATAATAATAAATTATATATTTATATTAATTAATAAAACATATTAAATGAAAACTCATTAAAGGCAGGATCATTAATAAAAGCTGTGTAAGAATTTTAAGTACAAGAAGATTAGACTATATATCAAGCCAACAGTTTATTTACCTGGCTCTATATATAAATGATGCAAATTCATCAACTCATTTCACACTTACGTTGATTAATGAGACTAAGTAATTACTTGTGGGCACCATGTTTGGCAAGCTTGCAAATTCGTATACGCATGAGCAGTAACTGATATAAATCAAGGGCAACCGTTTGGTTTTAACTTGGATTTTATACAAAATATCTGTAGTGCACTTCTTTTAAAACGGAAACAGTTTGAATAGAAAATGTTTCGAAAAACAATTTATTTACCGCAATTTGGTACTCTTTTTTGGTTATTTTATTATTAATGATAATAATTCCTTTAACTCCCGCTGTGGAGCATTGGGCCGCAACAAAGCTTCCCTACTATGGCTACTCCTTGTTGCAAGTTTCTTTGATGCTAATTTCAGGTGTAAAGGGTCATCAACCCGCCCCCCNGGTGTAAAGGGTCATCAACCCGCCCCCCCCCCCCTAGCGAATACCCCCATGACTTTCTACCAGGGAGCGAGAGAGAGAGTTTACACATTTGTTCGGAAAGGTATTTTCAGATACTTTCCCGGATCTCTTACGTGCAACACTCAACATGGGACCGTCGACTTTACTTCCCCTCAACCGCCTCGGTGGCGTAGTTGGCTAGCGCGCTAGTCGTGTTGAGCTCGACCGCCGAGTACGGGGAGATCGAGGTTCGAATCTCGGTCGGGTGAACTGGGGGTGGTTTTCCCCTAAATGATTTTCCACTCTCCCTCCACGCAAATGCGGGTTCACTTCCTCTAATTAAACTTTCCCAATTCCTAATCCATTAGCGTAATTAGTACTTAAAGCGTATAACCCGAACGGGTAGTAAGACAAAGTGCTAAATAATAATAATTTACTTCCCCTCCACAGGAAGGTGTGCTACGAATTGTTATCGCAAAAAAAAACAACTCTATAGTCCTTGACAGGGTTTGAACCCACGAGCATTGGGCGTTTTGGTTAAGCGCATACAATATCTACGCTAGTAGAATGAGGAAGGTAGAATTTGATTAAATGTCCCCACATTTGCGTGAAGAGAGAGCGTGAAACCATAAAAAAAACTCAGTACCCCGACCCAGGGGCAGGCAAAACTGTGCCAAGATTTGGTTGTAGCTCGAGCTTATATTGTTTTCAATTTTTAGGCAATTATTCTTTAATTGTTGGGTATTTTTAAATATGGGGATAGACCGACACCTTAGCTCAGTCAATATTATGTATGTATGTTGAGATAAGGGTCCCGGATTCGATTCAAGGCATGTATGCAAAACTGTATAATTGGTGAAATGTGGATTTTCTCTTTCACAGTGAATGATTAACGACCGAGGGACTGGATGTTGTGTGTTCTAGACTTGCTAGTTTATAAGTCGTGTTCGGATATTATCAATAGGTTCAGAAAGTGCACGTTAAATACCTCAAATAAATGAAGATGAATAATAGGTATACATAAATTAAAATATATTAAACGTACACTAAATTCGCAAACATTACAAATTAAATTTAGGAAGTAACATCAAGAAAGTAGAGTACACAATTTATTTTACATTAACCAATTTCGTTTTAGAGCATATTCCCACGTATTTACTTACACACATGATAATAATATATTAAAATATATAAATATTTCAATAACTAATTACACGCGTCAGTGACCGAATGGTTAAGCCAAGGTGTTCTTTTTGTGTTAGACTGTCCTGCTGATGACGGTGAAATTTAGGTTCGAATCTCAGTCAGGTCTACTAAGGGTGGTTTTCCACCATCCTTCCACGCAAAAAGCTTCCTCCCACATCCCTATCCCGAAAGTTTAATTATCATACATGCGTACAAAGTGAACAGGTATTAAGACGCGGTGATAAGAAATAAATTAGTTTTATAACTTATCTTGTTATTTTCTTTCTTATCTGCCATGTATTTTAGCCTTTGGGTTTAGTTCTTTGCTTTGTGTGTATGTTCTCGTTCGGAGAGACCACTTTCTTTGAAAGAAATGAAAAGTTAATGATTTTAAAACGTTTCTATCCTTGCAGAAATAACTTCTATGAAAATCAGGAATACGTATTTATGTTGTGATCAAGTTTAAAATTATTATGTGGGAAACATGAAAAAAATCTCCTGAAAGAAAGTAAATCCCTTTCCACCTTTAAATGATAAAACATGTATTTAATACTAGATGGTGTTCTTCGCACGGGGAATTTATAAAGTAGTTTTGTTACTTTTAGTATACGCAATGAACCCCAGGGAAAGTTAACAAAATCTTAAATGATATTCAAATATTAATACATTATTAGTTTAAATTGTGTTAAAAAGCGCGAGACATAGATATTTTTGACGTCACCTATATTTAAGTTTTATTATGTTAAATAAACACGATTTGCCTTCTTATGTCAATAAAAAACAACCAACACAAAATATAGTTTCTCTTTAGATTTTAGATTAAAATATATTTTGTAATTACTTTTTGAATTGCAGTTGAATAGGTGATCAAGACAGAAAAAAATGAATTCTATATTCAATAGGAGAATACAACATTGATCACGTGGTTTAATACAAAATATAATATATACAGCCAATGTGTTAACCGAACGTCCAATCTATCTCCATACGAGATTTCAGCATAATCGGTACAGTAGTTTTTGCGTTAAAGAGAAACATACAAAGTCCAAATCATTTTATGTAGAAAATAGATTGAGGAACCTTATCTTCAAATTTATATTCAATAGTATCTCTTATAATCTGATACAAGTCAAATTTTCTTCATATTCTTCTTCTTAAAAATGATTTTAGCACAGATTATTTATAACGTCTTAGGTTCAATTATTTTCGTACTAATAGTTCTTCTAAACTACAAACTTGCCTTCAAGTTTTTATTTGAGAACTTTTTATGTTTACTAAACATTCTTTCTCAATACTTACGTTTGTATTTTGTTTTATAGACAAAACATAATATAACTGAACATTTGGTGTTTAAATCGTATCGGTCCAAGGCGTCACTATCGCAATAGACTAGACTGCAGATGACGGGGAGATCGAATCCCGGTCGAGTGGCGTATAACCCTAATGTATAGCAAGACCCGGTGCTAAAAAAAAATGAGATAAAAATCCCTCCAGTTTGATTGTGTGGTTTACCGAGCACAGAATGAATCCTTAATATATAAAAATAAATATTGTAATGAATTGTTCAAATTTATTTACTGTTGAAACGACATTTTATACAATTACAACCTCTAATTGTTTGTTTGAGCTCTGTAGTTTAATTAAAAATAATACTTTGCCGTGTACTTGTTCTTTAACCATTGGCATTATAAGACAAACTAAAAATATCAAACACGCCATTGAATAATTTGATCACTTTAACATTACCAGCAAAAAGGTTATTATCTAATATCAAGACATTATTGCTGAAAAACTGAATTAGATAATAGCCGAGGCACAGTTTTTACTTTTTGTCCATTGCAACATTTTACATCTACGCAAAGCTTTGTCAGTTTTGGCCCAGGTTTAATATCTTAACACTCCCTTTAATATTTCCCAGAGATAATTTTATCATCACTTTAAAGAATATAGTCTTTGGCCATAAAATGATTAACAACAAGTTTAATTAAATGAGGAACATTAACAAATCATACAAATTTAATGTAATATCAAATGGATTTTCAAATCCCTAAGATTTTCATAACCCGTGTGGATTACAATGGCTTCTTCTTGAAAACTACATTTTAAAACTATGATTATAATTCAATTTAAAATATATTTGGTAATAGGCTGGACAAAATAATAAGACACTAGTTGTTTCTTAACAACTTACTTGCCACGCAGACTTGTATTTAGCTATATATACCTGACATTGTTCATTCTTTCTGTAGAAACAGCTTTGATTACTTATTTTAATTTAATCGAAAGCGAGAAAATCAATTTTGTAAAACTCTTTTTTTAAATTTTTAATCCCTTTAGTGTAATTTCTGTCCAGTTTCAAGTTTAAAGTTCTTTATAAATTAATTACTATATAATAAGGCTATTTAAAAAGATGTAATCTTAAAAGTTTGCTATCAATATACAAACATTACTTGCTTTCACATTGATCTTATCTTAGTGTTGACAAGCCCATTTCTTTTTGATATTTTCATCAGAATAAAACCGAAAGAAGCCGACTTTGTAATAACCCGCCTAATAATTTAACACCCAAACAGAGTACAGTATGTACGATATACCTCACCACGCATTCATGAAATGCACTTTTAAATTGCCAACCCTAGTTTTTCTACATGTACTATTCTGTCTTCCATATGACGTCAAGGTGGAGAAATCTGCGCAAACCCTTAACTTCTCTTCTTAGCACCCGACCGAGATTAGAATCCCAATAATCGGTAATCCAGTCTAGCCAGAGAGGAGGAAGCGTTAAACTATGCGACCAACGATACGGGTGGTAACATATCTGAAATTTGGCACTAAAAATATATGTTATTAATAACTATAAACAATTAGGAAAATTTAATCTATCAATTTATCTTGATATTAAAAGTGGGAATTATGATTATAAAAAAATAGTTGTATTTGTAGACTAGAGAAAGACACTTAAAGGTGTAAAAATTTAAATTATTTTAAATTTATATATAAAAAAATTATTTGAAAAAAATAAATCTGAAACTTCAACGACAGTGACGCGAACCCATCTTCAGGTGCTACAGTATTGCAATGTTGCAAAGCGGTTTAAAACAATAACAAAACTTGATACATCTCTGAGTTAGTGCGCATGCGCGGGTGAATGAGTGGGTTAGCGGGTCTCGACGCTTCTTGTGTGTTTGAGTGTGTGTGTGTGTGTGTGTGTCGGGGCGCCCAGCGTCAGTTTGGGAGCGTCTTCCCAAGCGTCCGGCCGATGTAGTGCGGGCCTCGTCTGTGCGTCTCTTGTTCAACAGGATGGTATACCTTGCGTGGGTTTGAAGCCAAGTGGAAAGAGAGAAGGGGAGGGGGGCTGCTCTTAACGTCCCACGCTCCCTCACTACACAGACGCTTGGTTGTGACAACCGGCTCAACAGGTACTCTTACAAAACATCAAGTTAACGCTTTGTATCAGGAATAAGTGTTGTCAGAGACAGGGGGAGGGGTTATGGTGGGCGTGCAGGGAACGCAAGTTAAGGGCAGTGTTTATGCAATTTTTATATCAATTTATTTTTTGGTCGAATCAAATACAATATTGCTCCAGTAGAAATATAGAGTTCACATGGTGATATCAACAGTGCTTAAATATCTGTCATGGATCATACCGGTATTAGATAAGAAACTCTTTGAAAGAAGAGAAAAAGTTATTAAATTCCAGGACACCCTTGAAATATATTCAACAACTCGTTCCCCGAGAATCCACGTTGTCTATGTCCAATTTTCTACTTTTGTGTAAAAGAGCATTAAAGTTTGACCTTGTGTATAAAACCAATGTTACTAGATGATAACTCGAGTTTGTATCTTCTTAAGTCATTATATAGTACTCTCAATTTCGCCTCAGGTGAACCATGTGCATTCTAAATATACGTAAACACCAAATATAATAAATTTAACAATTTTGGAGATAGATTATTTGCATTCTTGGGTGACGAACCACCATATGAAGAAAATTAAACTCTATGTTTCTAATGGAGAAATATTTTGTTTTGACCACAAGAATGTTTTGATTTAAAAATTGCAAAAATATTTCATTAACTCGCATCTCCTATCCAAACACTAAGGGCTGAATTTTTGCAAGTTTTATATAAAAATAAATCTATTTTTAGTAAAACACGAGTATTTTCCTCGGTAGAAATACAGGGTTTAATTTTCTTAACAAGGGTATCTCAATATTTGTTTGATATCTGTAAAAAGTGTCCTGAAATTTAATGACAACAATCCTCTTCATTTAGGAAGTTTCTCATAAAAATTACAATAATCTCATGACAGATATATTCAAGGACCACTGAGACTACCATGTGTAGAAAATTAAACTAAACTTGTCTAATGAAGAGGTATTTTATTTATTTTGGCTGAAAAAGAATGTGTGCTGTGAAAAGGGCAAAAATCACTGACCTTTTATCGCGTCCCCCTCCACCCTACCTTTACGCTTTATTAGGAACTATGCCCCATTTATTGGCAGTTGCGGGAAAGGAGGGGGGTAAATATTATATTTTAGACGGTTATTTAAACATGTGTATTTTCAAGATGTAAATAATATTAATAGAATCAGACACCTTATATCAGTCGGTAGCGTGTCTGGTGGTCACTTAGTTAAGGGTCCAGGGTTCGATTCTCGGCATGACCGAAATATGTGTCCTTGGCGAAATGTGGTTTTACCATTTCACAGTGATAAATTAACGGCTGGGGACTGGGTGTTATGCCCGTCCTAGTCTTAAGTTAGATAATAAGGCATATAAAGCTACGAATGGCCTAGCTATCCGGTAGTGGAAAATCTATGGCTTGAATAAAAAATTGACCCAGACCACAGACTGGAAACATTAATGGATTTAAATATATATATATATATAATCATACCCAGTCAAAAAATAATTTTAGTCAACTTTCCAATTTTCTTAGGAAATGCCTCCAAAAAAGATACAAATATATTTATTTTTGTAAAGAAATTTTATCAGATTTTTCATCAATGTTGTTGATAATATCTATCAAAAGTGACATCTCCAGATCATATGACCTGCTCACCACTTTTTTTTATTACGTCATTAAACCTGTCATAATAACGTCCTTACATTTACCAACTAAAGTAAATTATATAGATTGCGACTTCGATATTGAACATTTGTAAACTTATGATGATTTAATAAGTAAATGCTTTTAAATAAAAAATAAAATGAAATTGGTTTGTTAGAACTCAAGAAAATTGCTGTCGAAATAAATGGTAGTTTTGTGAAATTAGGCTTCTCCTTTGAATATTTTTAAAATGGGAAATTTATTAGCTACTGTATCCATAAATTTGATGGAAATCGGTTGGGTATGTATCCAAACTTCATACCTAAATAAATTAAATTATGCCCTATGACATCTCTACTTTTATAAATAAATACGCTTATTACATTGTTAAACAATGCGCTATACAGTCAAGTACAGTTTTTTCATTTAATCTAACAACATTAAATTAAAATAACAATACACTTTTTTTAACCCCGCATAAGCTCTCGGAGTATATATATTTATCAAATTATAATAATCTATATCTAATGCAAAATGTATTTGAAAAAAAATAAAAATAGAAAGTTCACATAAAAAAATTAAAATATATGAAATAGTAAATGAAAATAAGGTTTTTTTTGATAGATTAACGATTATCAAAAGGTTTTTATTTTATATCCCTGCATTACGGGCTTGGTCATTTTTTGAAAAAAATTAAATAATCTCACCAAGAATCATGTATCTGAAGTATGTGTTTTTAATAGTTCTATAACAAAATAATAAGTAACCTATTTATTTTAGACTAACTTTACAGCAGGCCTTAAATAATTATTTGTTCAAAAATGGTTGTTCGTGACAGATCTCGCAAAATCATCTGATAAAAACAAAACTAAAATAAAACTTGCTTTAACAAAGTTAAACAGACGAGAGCTCAATAAACTTAATCTTTAGTTAAATATAACTTTAGGACTTTGCTTTAAAACTCTTTAAACGAATCTTTTTAAAACCAAACTTTGGAGAAGTTTTGATAACTGACCCGGAAAGTAAAATTGAGCAACTATTTTATTCTGATCATATTTTCTACTCCTTTTAGATTAGTTTGGCGTTGTAAAAAAAATAAGTTTTCGGTCGATATTTTAATAAGGTCAATAAAGAAAGTGTGTTACTCGTATTTTCTTAACAATTTTTAATTTTAATTATTCCAACAAATCAGTAAGTGTCGCTTATTTAACGCAAACTCTTCTGAATGTGTTTTTATAAAATATAATTTAGTTACTAAATTCTATACTAGACAGTACAATGAATTTGATCGCCAATCACAACCTTAAATTTATTTTTGAAATAAACATAAAACAATTAGGTTTATTCAAATTGTAAATTGAGGTTTTAGTAACTTTTTTTTTCCATTTTCAAAGCATATTTAGCCATTTTCTTATTTAGTGTGTGATAGGTCTATTTATTATTATTATTTAGCACCGTGTCTTACTACCCGTCCGGGTTACACGCTTGTTTATTATTCTTTAATCAATTTTATATTTGTAATATTAATTATTATTTTACTATCTACTATCTACACGGATAAGCTCTATAACTACAACATTACAACATATAACTACTAGTTCCAGTTTACTGCATAAATCCGTTTTTTATCTTAGTAGTTCTGGATGGGTATTTATTCTTCTTTGTTTGATACGTTGCTCGAACCCAGAGATTGCGAGGAAGTCTCTTTCTCAAAAACAAATTAGCTTCGGGTGCTCCTGGGGGATCGGGTCCATCCTGACTACATGTCCCTCCATCGTGCCGGTGTTTTGTTGTAGGAGTTCCATACCAGAATAAGCATTCGGTCCCTCCTCGTCAGGTGCTATACCAGGACTCTGTACTCTCCCCTCTGTATATGTTCGCCCGGAGAATTCTTCTCTTCATTTCCTGGTATTCTCTATCTCTACCCTTCGCCTATGTTTCATTATTCCACGTTATTAGAGTATTTATTTTTTCCTCCTGTTAACTGTTATTTAGTCTCGTCTTAGTTCGCGTCCTAGCTACTCTCTTCCTGTCGGTTTTTGTCTTGTTTTGTCGTCTTATTCCTTCTCGCAGTTTTTAAATGTATTTCACTCTTCTCTTTCAACAATATTGTCGCTGTCACTTTGTCCAGCATTTGACCATTTTATCTGTCTCTCGGTTTGTGGTAATCTTGGATGCCTCGGGGCGTTAACCATCTTCTGCCTTACCAGGTGGTTTTGGTCAACTCGCTTTGTTGGTCGCATGGTCTAAGGGCGTCACTCACGCGATAAAATATACCACCAATGACAGGAAGAGGGTTCAAATCTCAGTCGGGTGTAGTGAGGGAGGTTTTTCCTAAACGGTTCTCCACTTATTCTCTCTCTTTCCCCACACAAATGCGGGTACACTTCCTCTAGAACAGTTTTAAAAAATATGTAATAAACCCTTAATCGTTGATGAATTCAGTTGGAGAGACCGGAAATGTTTGGCTACAGCTTGCATATTCAATTTTTTTAATATTTTTTTTATAGATTGAGTTAAAGTTGATCAATGGATAATTAATTACCTTGTTTTTGTTGTTGTTTTTTTTAGCACCGCGTCTTACTACCCGTTCGGGCTATACGCTTTAAGTACTAATTACTCTAATGGATTAGGAATTAGGAATGTTGAATTAGAGGAAGTGAACCCGCA
>CABEEJ010011060.1:0-12153 GCA_901482245.1 Timema douglasi | reverse complement strand
GGTTTGGTAATCAGATAAATCTTTGCCGGGACCGAGGATCGAACCCCGGCCGCCAGCATAGAAGTCTGACACCTTCCCCCTAGACCACCAGGTCACCAAGAGGATAATAAAATCTAGAGTGAACTATAGGATAATATTTATAAATAACATAATCTTAGCTATTTAAACAATATTTACTACTAATAACTGGTTGTTAGTGATTAAAAAGATACAAATTAAAGGTTATGTAACCACATTTGCTTGGAGAGAAGTCGGGAAACAGTTTAAGAAAACGTGTCTCAATATTTCCGGCCAGAACTAGAAACCTGTTTCATCCATCACTGAAAATGGACCATATAAGAATATTTTTTTGTCCGCATGAACACCGAAGCAGTATAATATACATCATTTACTGTATTTCCTAGAATAATAATTTTACTTTGTAATTTTGTTTAATATATGATATTAAATATTTTATTTTGTGAGTGTTTCGAGCAGATATCACACTGGCCTATAATCTATTATTAACTCGGGGCTTTCTTTTTTAAGTTCAATCAATAATGTTTTTACCAAACTTAGATTATCAACAACGCTCAGACCCGCCCCGGTGGCGTAATTAGCTAACGCGCTAGTTTACTGCTTAGCTCGACTAACAAGGATGTGGGGATCGAGTTTCTAATATCACTCGGGTGAACTCGGGTAGTTTTTCCTAAATGGTTTTACACTCTTCTTCCACGCAAATGCGGGTACCCTTCCTCTAACTTAAATCTTTCCAATGCATAACTCATTAGATTAATTAGTACTTGGGTGTATTACAAAAACGGGTAGTAAGACGCGGTGCTAAAAAAAGAAAACAAAATACCTACCCTCAAAAATTGCTTTAAACACTCTTTCCTTGTCCTAATGCTTTAAGATTGACTATATGAAGGTTTCCTAGGAAACGGTGAAGTTTTCCTTGCACTCAAACATATTAATAGATAGTTAGTCCTATGTGTGCTGTCTGGCCGCGAATGTCCGCGTATAGAGTAAAATAGTTAAATGGCGCTTGTTTAAAAGGAGGGTTGGAACACATTATTCACTTCATTAAGCCATGCACTAGCCAAATACTGACAGTTACTAATGCAGTTAACATTCATACATCTTCTAAACTGTTATGTTTTGCAGTAAGCCAACAGTTATTACTCCTTCCAAGTTAATTTCAAGAACAAATAAATTATGTATTTTGTAGGTTGCATTACTACTTATATGTTAAAATCTCATACTGCTCAAATAATTATTGGTTACCTTATTATTATTAATATTATTACTTTCTAAACTAAGAATACTACAAGGGTATGATTTACGGTTTTATTTACCAACCAGATAGTGCGACAACTTAGCTCAATTTATAGCATGTTTCAATAATGATTTAGGAAAACTAGGTTCGATTCCTGACACCGTGGAACTTTTATTTTTAGTGAAACATTTGTTTTTTTCTTATAGCCTTATAAGTTACTGAAGGGGGATGTTGAGTCGTTTCAAGTTTTAAGATAGTAACAAAGTAGTTTGCTGATTTCATCACTTGGTTCAGAAAATGCACGTCAGATACCTCAAATCAATTTATAAAATTAAACCATAGGATGCTACGTGTCTCACTAAGTGAGATCGTTTATAGCTTATTGAACAACTAGATCCTTCCCCCAGATCTCAACATTTGAACGATTAGATATATCAAGCCAAAACTTGGGTTGCAGTTAAGTCATAGCATGCCTACATGAAATATATTAGTAGCAATTTTGAAAAAAGACGAATAATTGAAATTGTGAGTCCAAAAAAAAAGTAGGTATACTTTCTATTATTAATATTTTTACCAAATTATGCAGGGTATTTTTAAAGGCTTTTACTGTGAGGGTTTAAAAAAAGATATATATGTATATATATTCTTACATACATACATATAAAATAATTTAATACAATTGTATGCATATATTTTCATTTTTTTTAAACAAATAGTCTCATAAACGGAATATTAAGAATGTTGGGAAAACACTGAAAAGAGGGAATTTTTAAAACAAATTTTTTATACTGTAAAAATAATTGTATTTATTTGCAAATAATACTTTTCGTAATATTTATATATTAATCTCACTTGGTACTTTTACTAATGAATGCCGCCTGCCGACAACATTCGATGGAGCAGAACAACATAAACGAGAAGAGGATGGTGAGCCTAGGCAAGAAATCCAAATAGCCTGGCACAAATGCGCACTTGATCCTTAACAATGCATACATTAAAGATGCGTAAATAATTAAAACTAGCCAAACAACGCAGATTATTAAGTTATAAATATATTTCTGAAAGTTTGTTATCTAATTATTTTGGTTCCTAGTTAGAGCTAAAGTTATATTTAATAGGTGGCTGGTGGTCTAGGGGTAAGATGTCAGACTTCTGTGCGGGCTGCCGGGGTTAAATCACAGGTCTCGGCACAGATTTATCGGATTACCAAACCCTTCCTTCACCTCTGACAAGACATCTTGGGAATGTGGGAAATGCCAGGGCTCCACTCGTGGTTCGGATTCCACGTTAAATTGTAGGTCCTCCATTTAATCTCACAATCACCCTACCATTACACATTAGCGTAAGTGCGTATACCCCGAACGGGTAGTAAGACGAGGTGCTAATAATAATAATAATATATTTAATATAGGTTAGTACAACTTAAGTTTTCTTATTTTGTTCAATAATTTATATTTAATCTCACTTAAAGAACACGTAGCATCCTAAGGTTTCATTTTATAAATTTATTTGAGGTATCTGACGTGCATTTTCTGAACCGAGTGATAAAATCAGCACACTACTTTGTTACTATCTTAAAACTTGAAACGACGCAACATCCTCGTTCATTATCATATCAGGTTACATGAAAAAACAAATATGTCACTAAAAATAAAAGTCCAACAGTGTCAGGAATCGAACCTAGTGTCCCTAAATCAGTATTAAAACATGCTATCGATTGAGCTAAGCTGTCGCACTAACTGTAAGTTAAATAAATCTGTAAATCATTTGTAGTATTCTTGGTTTAGAAAGCAATAATAATAATAAGGTAACCAATAATTATTAGAGGAGTATGAGATTTTAACATATAAGTAGTAATGAAGCCTACAAAATACATAATTTATTTGTACTTGAAATTAATTTATAAGAAGTAATAACTTTTGGCTTACTGCAAATTATAAATGTTTAGAAGATGCATGAATGTAAACTGCATTAGAAACTTCCAGTATTTTGCTAGTATATGACTTGATGAAGTGAATAATGTGCTCCAACCCTCCTTTTAGACAAGCGCCATTTAACTATTTTACTCTATACGCGGACATTCGCCGCCAGCCAGCACACACAGAACTAACTATTTATTAATATATTTGAGTGCCAGGAAAAGCTCAATTTTTCATAGGAAACCTTCATATAGTCAATCTTAAATCAATAGGACAAGGAAAGAGTGTTTAAAGCAATTTTTGAGGTTAGGTTTTTTGTTTTCTTTTTTTAGCACCACGTCTTACTACTCGTTTTGGTAATAAGCCTAAGTACTAATTACTCTAAAGGGTTAGAAATGGGAAAGGTTGAAGTTAGAGGAAGGGAACGCGTATTTGCGTGGAGGGAGAGTGTAAAACTAATTGGGCAAAACTACCCGAGTTCACCCGATTGATATTATAAACTCGATCTCCACAACCTTGTAAGTCGAGCTAAGCAGTAAACTAACGCGTTAGCTAACTACGCCACAGGAGCGGGTCTGAGAGTTGATAATCTCAGTTTGGTAAAAAGATTATTGATTGAACTTAAAAAAGAAAGTTCTGAGTTAATAATAGATTATAGATCAGTGTAATATCTGTCCGAAACACTCACAAAATAAAATATTTACTATCTTATATTAAACGAAATTACAAACTAAAATTAATATTCTATGAAATAAGGTAAATAATGTATATTATACTACTTCAGTGTTCATGCGGATAAAAAAAAATCGTATATGGTCTATTTTCAGTGATGGATGAAAAAGGGTTCTAGTATTGGTCGGGAATATTGAGACACGTTTTTTTAAATTGTTCACCAACTTTCCTCTAAAAAAATGCGGTTACATCACCTTTAATTTTTATCTTTTTAATCCATTTCCCCCAGTAATTAGTAATAAATATGGCTGAAATAGTTAAGATTATGTTACTTATAAATATTCTGCTATAGTTCACTCTGGATTTTATTATCCCCTTCACGGAAGAACCGAATTTCACCTTCTGGCTGATCCACAAAATACATTATAGCTAGGCCTGTCAGTATTTCCAGGGACTCAAAATAAAACACCCAATTCAATTAATGTTCAAACCTACCTGGATATAAAAACTACGTAAGCCTAGTTGAAAAATATTACACACCAATAACTTATGTAGTTATAAATATCCTAAATAAAATATACACAACATCCATCCGAAACCTTAACAAAGATTCGAACCCCAAAACCTAGGTTTATCATACTTCAATTTTCCCGGTTGATATCCTACAAGATAGAATTTACTACGGAATCAGTTGTTGACAAATATCCGGCTGGTTCTTAAACGAGACTCACAACACAAAATATGATTAAATCATGTTAAACCTGCTTGAATAACTATTCTACAAAAAAAAACCTACATATAAAGCGGTTAAGTGGTTCCATAGATATATACAAATATCCAGCTGGCACTTACCCGGGACTTACACCAATAAACCCAATTATAATTACAGTACTAAAAAAATGCCTGGATAAATACTCTAACGAATAATAAAAACTTCCCCAAAGTTATTATTATTATTATTATTATTATTATTAGCATCGCGTCTTACTACCCGTTCGGGTTATACGCACTTACGCTAATGTGTAATGGTAGGGTGATTGTGAGATGAAATGAAGGACCTACAGTTTAACGTGGAATCCGAACCACGGTGGAGGCCTGGCATTCCTCACATTCACAAGATGTCTTGTCAGAGGTGAAGGAAGGGTTTGGTAATCAGATAAATCTTTGCCGGGACCTGGGATTGAACCCCGGCCGCCAGCATAGAAGTCTGACACCTTACCCCTAGACCACCAGGTCACCAACGCCCAAAGTTATTGTGTTGTTCCATAAATGTACAAAAACATTCGACTGACCCTTCACCGGGACTACTACCGAAACACCTGATTATACACAAATAATGCTAAAGCCTGCCTGGATATTGATCCAGTACAAAAGTAACAACCACACCGTAATTGGTTGAATGGTTCCAGAGATAAATAAATCCGGCCATATCTTTAAAAGAAAATCAAACTCTGACTTTATGTATGCGAAATCCTCTCTTAGGAGACATCATGATGAATTGAAATAAATGCACCGCAATTGGTTGTGAAATTCCAGGTATCCTTGGCTATATACAGATATTCTTAAATACAGTACAGAACTAAAATATATTTTTACTTGAATATATTTATATTCCAAACCTTAAAAAAGCATATATATTATGTAAAGTGGTATGGAATTGAACTATGCTCCCACAAAGTTATATACAGTCATAATAACTTTTAAGAAACAAATAAATTCATTTTTATAACAAAAATATGTTCAATGGATGAGATTCTATCAATATTTATTTTTTGTCAACCCGGAAATATATAAAATATTTTAAATTAAGATTGGGACCCTTAAATTACAGAAGTTTNCAGCTTCTTACAAATAAAGTAAAAATCTTTTAGAGTTAATATGTTATTTATGTCAAATGTGTGGAATATAATTATTAATCATTAATAAATCTATAATTGGCTATAAACAGTAATGCAGATTCTGGAAAAGGGGAGACTTGCTTTATGTTACCATGTAAAACCAATCAATGTGGGCAACAGTGCCCAAATAACGATTGATGTAGTTAAACTTTTAATAGCTAAAAAAATACCAGCCCGCATGTTAATGAGAGCAAACATAATTAATTAACTTAGTATGTAAATATTAGTTATTGATTTTATCATTATCAGAACAATAAAGTAAAATCAATTTATTAAATCAAACCATTCGGTAATCGCTAAAAGACATATATCCCTATCCTGTCTCTCCTTCCCAACAGTCAAGAAATAATTTAACCACTTAATGCCTTCTCTAATTTAGGTGTTGGGCGTATCTAGGCAATTTATTCTGCAGTCATGTGTGGAGGAATATCATAGCTCACGGGCTCAGTGACTTATAAGTTGCTACTTTTCCACCCCGACGGAGTGTACAGTACATAAATATTTAAAAACATCAGTTAAAATATGTAATATTGCGAACATATTGAATAAACTCTATTTTCTTACGTCTATAAAAATAGAAAAAACTCAATGACTCTAGCCCACAATTAAACCATACTGAATAGTTGGCCACCGTTTACTAGCGAAGATACTATCATGTGCTCTACACAATGAATCATCCATCCATTAATCTCAGTTTTCTAGACCAGAACAGTTTATTTTCTATTGGAGTAGCTTCACATTTGTCTTCACGAGTCCGAGGTGACACCGTTCCAGACCTGCTGCTTTACAGAAACTTTGAAAGCACTGGGAATCGAACTCGGGACCTTAGGATCTGTCCACTATACTACATAGGTGGCTACGTTACTAATGCACACAAACATTAGTGGTTCAAAATTTGATTATATGGCTGAAAGTTTCTGAAGGCCACTTTTCTAAAACACTTAACCTATCGGCTATCACTTGTAGTCTATTAGCTGATAATTTGTGAACTAACTACAAGTATGAGGCTGTGGTCGAAGGAAACGTTGGGGGAAGAAGACAGGGGAATAAATGCAAACTGTGTTTGAATGTTTGTCACGTGAAATTGCGGAAAAATTATCTGACTGCTGATGCTATGTTTTCTCGCTGCTCTATATTTGTTTCTTCTCCCGACAGATAAACAACGGGAAAATGAGCTAATCATATCCAAGAACTAATGTTTTTACAACTAGTAGAATTGTGTTTACAAACTGACACGCCGCTTGAGAGACGTGCCGCTGACACCACTTTATGGCAACGCCACATTCTCTCCCTTTTACAGCACGAGAAACGTTTGACACAAAGTTATGTTACGGCAACTGTAATCCTCTCTGACGAAAATAATATCTGACATTGACTTTTCTCACTGCCATCCCTTCACTGAATACATTTCTTTATGAAAGTTTAGGTTGCCTGAAAAATAATAACTTAACAAGTATTTTCTTTTGAAAGACATAAAAATAATACCTCAGTAAATAAACACATAAATTATGTAATTTTTAGTAATAACTTTCTAAAATATGTATAATACGGTAAAAATGGAAAAATATTAAAAATAAAAATATAGTCCCAAATAATCTGATTCGCCAAAATTTCACTTTTCACATTTCTAACTGACAGGATAAAAATATGTAATTACATAAAAATCCGGGCTCTACTTATTAGTGAAATCAGTACATAGGCGTATAACCCGAACAGGTAGTAAGACGCGGAACTAAAAAAAAGCAATGTTTTCGTGAGAAAAGTTACGCTTTAAAGAATTAATACGTCAAAAATTGTGATCTGTAGCTTTCCTTTTTTTTAAAAGATATCATGAACACCTATAAATTAACACTAACAATTTGGTAAAATGTTACCATTCTTGACTACGAAAGAATATGTTTGAATTTTCTTAAAGATTATTCCTTCAAAAAAATGCTACTATAGCAATAAATCTGAAAAGTAGAATTTCTATGAAAAAGCTAATGAATTGTCACCCGCTTCGGTGGCCGCATTCTCTAAAGCGTCATTCTCACAATAGAATATATTGCAAATGATGGGGAGAGTTAAATACCGTTCATATATACTGAGAGTGATTTTTTCTAAATAATTTGCCACTCTCACTTCATATAAATGTGGGTAAACATTCTCTAAATTCAACTTTTATAATACCTAACCCATTAACGCAATTGTTATATAAATATATGACCTGAATAGCTAATAATACTTGGATCTAAAAAAAGTATGAAACAATATCCATACTTATTGTCAAACTCAATTAAATTGCATTACATAAGTTAAAAGCCTTGATTAATCAATTTTCCTACATGGGGGTGGATAATTTATTTGCTAGTTCTGATACGACTAGTAGCTTTATGACGTAAAGTTTTCACACTTTGTATACGTGGTCTGTAAGCGATCACCTCAAGAGTGAGATGTAATGTATACCAAAGTCCCGATCCCTTAAACCCAATAACTGTAAAAGTCCGTAGAAGTTTTATCGCTGTTACGGAACGAATCCCTGCTAAATCAATGGATTAACGTTAAGGTATACAAATAAAGGAAGGTTTAAAAATATTCCACCCACTTCGATGACCGTATGGTCTAAGGCACTACTAACCTAGTAGACCATACTGCCAATGTTGGGGAGATTGAGGTTCGAGTCTCCATTGTACTGTGGCTACAAACTATAGCCAGCATACCTCCACCACCAAGAGTACATCCAGCACTTACCCCAGTTAACGGCTATATGAAGCATGAAGTCGTGCCAGCCGACGACTGTGTCCACCACTAAGAGTAAACAATATCTGGAGCCGGTCGGGAACGTGCAGTGTTTCCATTGGAATAAACCCACGAAGTGGTTGGTGCAAAAGCGCGGCCTTGTGGAGGTCATTGGAGCTAAATTGCTAAGTGTGTCCACCCCTCCATCTTCTACTACCTCACAGCGTTGTGCGCAGGCGCTGATGAGGTAATCCAAGTGCTTATTTGCAGTAAATGACATCACCTTACGTCATGTGATCCATCCTCATTTCCCCCGCTGGTACAAGCAGGATATAAGCGAGTGCTCAATGATTTTCAGTACTCTTTGACGCCTATAAGTTTTAAGAAACATCATAGAATATAAGTAGCCGTAATGTTGGGGATTTAAATAATAAAACTTTTTGTAACTATTTTTTTAGTGGGAAGGGTTTTACGTACTGATATTTAAAAATGTAGCCGCCTCTTTGTGCACTGGAAGAAGTTGAGTTTAATTTATATTAGGTTTTTAGGCGCGTTTCTATATTATACAGAATTTGCGGAAATTTTCAGATATTTTTTTTATTGTGGTTAATTTAGTTGAGTTGAGATTAGCGTATTAGTTGACCTTTTGTCTTTCTACGTTGAAATTGTTTATTAAAGTTTTGCCTGAGGAATAATCCTTTACGTACTGGCGTACAATTTATGTTATTCGTAGGTATAAAGTAGTTAGAGTGAGAGTTAATGGCATGGAACAGTCTAGATTTCTATAACTCCTTTTTGTACGTACTTTGTTGACAAGCCAGTCTTCTGATATTTGAATTCAAGATAGCTCTTATATGTTTCTTGTAGAACCCTTATTGAGAGATTGTACATTACGGACATTATTAGAGCAATATTTCTATGTTGTAAACCGACTTTACTGCTCGTCCAATCATTAATTGTTCATAAACTCTGATTATAATTTTGGTTGTTTGGAGAGAACTTATTTAATGTTTAATATTAAATGTCTAATTCTAGCGTAGAACTCGCACCCTTGTGTTATCTTATGAAGTCGTAAACTTGCATATTTACCAGTTATTAATTAACTCTGATTTTATTTTTGATCAACTGGAGACAATTTTTGTAATGATTAAAGATCTTATATGTTGCGTAGAAGTCGCAACCTAATGTCATCTTATAATGTTATATATTCAAATATTTATCTGCTATAAATAAAATTGCCAAAAGGCCCTAATAGTAACAACTCATGATTTTATTTAACTTTAACTCTAACTTCCTGGTAAAAATAAACAAGAATAATGGGTTGGACTGGATCGAGTAAATGTCATTAAATGTTCCTGAAGATTTATTTGTATATTTCTCTTTGTATAACACTCTCGCTGTGGTGATAATTTGGTCTAAAAGGAAATGGAATCTACCACCACAGGGGAGGGTTGACCATCATGTCTGCTGAAGGTGGTTTTTACCAATGATTTTCCACTCTCCCTCCACGCAAATGCAGGTGAACTTCCTATAAATATAACCTTCCTCTACCCTTAATTTATTAACGTAATTCGAACATAAGTGTATAATCCGAACCGCTAATAGGACGAGGTGCTAAGAAAAAAATCTCGTATTTCTATAAATACACTATAATTACACTTACCCTGCTAGAAAAACGCGTGCGTACAACCTGAACAGATAATAAGACGCGGCGCGTAGAAACAATTTGATGACCGCTTCTCTACTCTTGTGGTAAGAGTTTTCTGGCTACAAATCCAGAGGACCAAAGTTCAATACCCGGTGCTTTCTAAATTTATCTGTGAAGTATCGTGTCTGAAATGGGGTAAAACTCATTACCACAAGGACAATTGAGGAGCTACTTGAATAAAGAAGTAGCTGCTGTGGTTTAGAAAACCGAGATTATCGGCTGCAGGGCTAATTATGCTGACAACATGACAACATCTATCCGAATAGCTTGGCACAAGCAACGCTAACGGTGGTGACCACACTGTCTATATAGCTATCTTGTGGTCTCACACATTGGAGTTTTATTTTTTGATTTAGTATAAATTCCTAGAAAACTTTTCTGGCTGGCTTTATTTTAATATAGCTAAAAAAAAATACGGAAATGTAAATTGCGGCTACTAAAATGTCGATGTAATTGATTTATTTTGATAGGTAGTAATGGAACTATTCTTAAAGTTGATATTTTGTTGACACTATGTCACGTGACTCGCATCGTGAGGATGCGGAATAAACCTCAAACTATTCTAGTCTAGAATGTCGGTGATGAGTAGGTAAGGATTCGAATCATTTCCAGCTTTACTGAGAGGGATACGGGATGCCACATGGCCCCATGCACCTGGCTGTCAACTCAGGTGTCCTGGATTTGATTTATTTCTGGTACCTTGGGTATTTTACTCTTAAGAGGAATAATCTCAACGGTCACCAAGGATTGGTAAATGAGCTTAAATGAGTGTAAGACACACACTGGCCCACGTCTACATATTTACTATCATTACATTATCCCATTGCAGGTACGTGTAGACAACGTCCATAGGTGTACCCTTTGCCACCAGAGTGGCTAATAGTTTACACACGAGCAACTGAACAGAATGTCATGTCCCTCTCGGTCAGTAATGTCATAAACTAAAAAAAAAACCTTTGGGGGTGTGACATGCACTCATAGGAATTATTGAAATACGATATAGAATAGAGTTGTCAAACAAATAAACTAGACTCTGGCTTGAGCTTTGAGTGAAGAATGACCCTGAGCACGGAACGAATCCTGGATAACTCAGTGGTTAGTGCATTGGGGCCCTAAGCCAAGGTCCCAGGTTAATTCTCGTGTACATATGTAATTATCCAATTTATTCTACTATAATCTAGACACAGCCCATGTCCGTATCTGCATAGCGAAATGTATAACCTTTCTCTATGATATCTGTAATGATTAACTCCCCAATCACCTTCTTTCATATATACTCAATTGTATAGCGTTAGTAGTAAACCCTACACGATAGCTCAGTATGACCTTGAACAAGATTGTAAAAATCCTGGTCGAGTAAACATCGTTGTGGTTCAACATATAGACCGTATTTGTGTATGAAGGGTAATATCTGAGTATGAAAAAGTTATAGTACATGAATGTGGAACCCCGCCTCCGCTCAAAACCGTAATCATACCACCCGCCCCGACACCTTCAGCCTCCCGATTATCAGTGCACGGCGCGGTTTTTAGCGTAGACTTCCAGCCCCCGCAATGTTGATTTGCTAACGGGTCAAAACACTTTTAAATCTTCGGCTAACGGGTCAAAACACCCCTCCCACCTTAAACCGTTCCCGATTATTGACGATTGCTTATTGATAAGGTTTATAGCGTAGACAGTGAATAAAACCCTGATATTACAAATATAACCCTGTCATACCACCCACCCCGAAACCTTCCCACCACGTCCCAGACATATTGATAATTGCTAATTGATTGTCGATCATAGACTTCCCTCCCCCCTAAGCAGTGTTGATTTACTAACGGTTCAAAACACTTTCCCTCTTCCGCTAACGGGTCAATGCCCATGCCTGTTTCCCCGCCACGTCCCAGAAATATCGATTAGTGATGATTAATAGTCGATTATCGATGATTCAGAAGGTTGTTAGAGTGTGTGTGTGTGTGTGTGTGTGTGTGTGTGTGT
>CABEEJ010011059.1:0-12155 GCA_901482245.1 Timema douglasi | reverse complement strand
GTTACAAGGTGAAGATCAAAACAATATTACTGGACACTATAATTCCTAATGATATTCTACCACTCCGACAATAGTAACTTATAAAATACACCAAGGCCCCATTTATTTGTGTGTACGTCCGATTCGACTCTCACTCACAAACACCACCGGCCACTACAAACATAACGAGTTGACTGGAGAAGCTACAACAGTGTATTTATTGCAAAGCATGCCGGGAAAGAACTATGACGTTTCTGGCTCAAGAAAGTGGCGTGAGCACATATGATGTTTCTGGAACCTCCACGAAACAGCTCGTTGCATATTCCCCGTTTCTTTACCCCTTCCCTCTCTCTCTTTTGTTTCTGTGTTTCCCCTTGTATGTGTTACCCTCTTTCCCCCCTCTCTGAGCGACTATGTTCAAATAAATACTGGCACAAGAACAGTAGTAGGGACACACTCGACAAGAAATAAAACGAGGACACATCTGGGTGTTCTGAGTAAATATAAGCTAAATTATTTTTCGACCTTTGTATATCTGAATTCCCTTTCGGCTAGAATATTATTTATATCATGTCTTCTAATAATGCAGGATATTGCGCGTGGGTAACATGTAACATGTTAAAATTTTTGGACTTGTAAATATTTATTCTAACGGACAGTAGGTTATTTTATTAGTATAATATTGTTTCGACTAATATTTTTCTTTAATATTGAAGTCCTTCTGACATGAGACGTTTATCTTTGATGTCTATAGTCTTTGTAATACTAATAATGTCTTAGCATGGAAGTCCTTCTGAGATGAGACTTTTATCTTTCTTCTTAGTTTTGTATATTATATAATAATGGCAAATGTTGGTATCCATCAAGTTTTGTACATATTTTTAATTAAAGGGTTAATATGGAGTCTCCTTTTTACTCATGTAGTTCAGAATTGGGTAAAATCTTTAAGCCTTTTTTTTTGTTACTCGGGCAATATTTTTTGACGATAGCGTTTGTAGTCCTTGTAGGATTACATGTATTTATCTCTAATTATTTGTTTTAAATGTTCAGAGTCCATTTTTACAAATAAATAATATATTCAAAATAGTGTTAATAACTAGAACTTGCTATATTGACACGCGAGAAACTAATAATGTTGAATATTGTTGGAACCCCTTTTATATGACATCGTTATTTTTGTTTATATATAATTTATATTCATCTATAGTATATTTTATGACTTACCAGTTGTTATAAATAAAGCATTGTATTAAACTAAGTTCAAATATCTTTCTCTCAGATTATTTCACATATGTTGTGAGTTTTTTAACTGGAAATATCCTTGATGACTTGGCCGTTGGTTCACTTTTTTTTTTACTGGCGCAATAATTGTCGAGTGGGTTTTAGGGAAACAGAAGCAAATATATTATAGTATGGTATATTTGTCTTTGATGTCGTATCGGCTCCTCTGCATTTATTGCTTATGTACTTAATATGTTTTTTGTAATTGT
Source organism: Timema douglasi (assembly GCA_901482245.1). Taxonomy (NCBI): domain Eukaryota; kingdom Metazoa; phylum Arthropoda; class Insecta; order Phasmatodea; family Timematidae; genus Timema; species Timema douglasi. Next base: position 10,686 of record CABEEJ010011059.1, on the reverse strand, counting down.
GTACCCGCTTTTATTCTGGAGGAATAAGGGTGGTGTAACACCTTCCATTATTCTTCCTCCTTTAATTTCTTCCATTCTTCTCCTCTCAGTTAAACACTTTTTGTTATCTGCTTCTCCATATCTTTCTTGGCCTCCCTTGCGATATTTTTCTTACATACTTCATTTCCAACATTTTCTTTGGCATTCTCTCTTTTTCCATCCTTATTACATGCCCATTCCATCTCAGTCCTGCTTCCTCTACTATCACATGTACTCCATATACTCATTTCATTTTCATACTGTCTCAGTCTTGCTTCCTCTACTATCGCATGTACTCCTTGTACTCATACTATTTCCAGGATAGCTTCATTCCTAATATTGTTTCTCCTCGGGACAGTTAACATGATCCTCATAAACTTCATTACCATGGCCAACACTTACCTAATCTTTCTTACATTCAATATCCATGTTTCTGCTCCATGTATGACAGTAGGTACAAAGTACATCCTGTAAAACACTTCCTTGCACTTCATGGTCAACTTTCTTTTCCATAAAAGGTTTCTTACACACCCAAGGAACAACTCTCCTTGATGTTCTCTTCTCATTAAATCCTCTATACTTCCACCGTTCTCCTCAATCACGCCTCCAAGGTATTTTAAATTCTGTATTTTTCTCAGCTTCACTCCAGTCAACCTTATAGCTTTATTAGACCTTATCCTTTACCTTGTAATTACCAACACTTGATTCTTTGCCATGCTAAATTTCACTCCACACGCCTTCACCCCTACACTTCCTCATTCCATTCTTGTAGTTGATTCTGTACTTCCTCTTCCTTCTCCTCCCATACCATCAAGCCATCAGCTTTCATTCTTTCCTCCCCGAGTTTCCATGCCACTTTAACATTTCCATTACCATTACAAAACAGTAATAGTGAAAGGGCACTGCCCTGCTTCACTTCATTTTTTATTTGGAAACACTTAACTTTACAAATCATTTAAAACAAACATTGTTGGGAATCAAAACATATTTACAAAACATTAAACAATAAAGTGTTAATAACTTATTTCCTGGAGCTGAAACATATATTCTGGTTGAGGATTGAATAAATTTATGGTTTTAAAAATAGGTCATTCAACAATTCCCCAAAAATGTGTGTATGAAAAAATTACGAGAAAAGATTTGTTAAATTTCCCAATATAGTATGATGAAATTAGATATTTTACATCGATGATGCATTCTTTCATAATTGATTTTGGGGATTTTCCAGGAAAAATCTTGGCGGCAGTAAAAAATATGTGTTATTTTATACAATCATACAAAGAGATATAATTATTTAAGATTGTTCATTTTATTCCAAAATATACGATAGCATTTTGTATTTACATATTTAATATATTATGTTATGGTCTCACTAATATTCAATTAGTTGTAAATCCCCATAGAGAAAGCAAACATCTATGATTTGAAATCCATAACAAGAAATGTGAGAAAATAAATAGCAAGAAAATGAATCAAATCTTGTCCCAGATTGTCAAATATGCTTAATCAACAACACATGTTATTATATTTTAGAACTACATTTTAATATTTGTTTTATTTAAGGAAGACCTAGAAAGGCATATGGGAAACACGTGTCAGATAGTAAAGGGTGATATGAATGCAACAGTAGGAAAAGAGAGATGAGGAATTGAGGAGGTGTTAGGGAAGGAAGGATGGAGAGAGAAAATTAGGAGAGTAGAAGGATGCTGGGATTATGTGCAAGAAATAAAATGAAAGTGGCAAACAGCTGGTTAAGAAAGAAAGAGAAAGTAAAAAGATCACTCTATACAGTTGGGATGGGAGGCAAAAGTCAGTGATAGACTAATTTATCATGGACGAAGAAATTAAAAGGCAGACCATAAATATCAAGGTAATACCAAGTGTGTCCTTAGATTGTGACCACATGTTGTTGGTGGCAGACATAAAGGGATGGGAATGTAGGAAAAAGAAAGTGAGACAAGGAAGAATAATTAGAGTGTGGAGGCTAAAATATGAATAGAAAAAAGAGCTGTACCTAAGAAAGGTAAGAAGCTTAGTAGCCAAGGTTGAGATACAAGGTGTAGAGGTTTAATGTGCAAAGTTTAGGAACAGTCTGGTGGGAGCAGCAGAGGAGGTGTGTGTAAGAACCAGTAATAAAATGAAGTGGAAGGAGACACCTTGGTGGAATGAAATTGTGAAGGAAACTGTAAGGGAGAGGAATAAAGCATTCAGAAGGAATTTTAAGAATATGAATGTGGAGACAGAGGAAGGCTATAGGCAGAAGAAGAAAATAGTGAAGCAAGTTGTATGGGAAGCCAGAAGGGTTTAAATGCAAAGATGGACGGAAATGTTGGAACGGGACGTGGAAGGGAGTAAGAAAGTGTTATATGGCCAAGTAAGAAACTGGAGGATAGAAAAAAGGCAAGAAGTTAAAAGATAGATGAAGAAGTAAGGACGTTGAAGACAGGAGAGGAAGAATAGGAACTATGGATGATATATTTTGAAAAAAAATGTTCAACCCGGAAGAGGAAAAGAATGAGAGTGAAACAGAGGAGTAGGAATAAATAGTAGAAGAGGAGGAAAGAGGTCCAACATGGAAAGAGGAGGAGGATGTATTAAATAGGATGAGACAAGGAAAAGCACTGAATGTGAACGAACTGACTGTGGAAATGATAAGTGCACCAGGTTATTTAGGTATACAATGGTTATAGAGCATGCTGAGAGTGGTTTGGAAGTAGAACAAGCTACCCGAAGACTAGTAAAAGGGAGCTATAATACCAATTTTGAAGAAAGTAGACAGGAAGGTGGTACAAATTATAGGGGAATAACGCTGAGGTGCCAATGTACAAAAGTATATGAGAAAACATTGGGAAAGAGAATAATAAATAAAATGAAAGGAAGGTGGAGAGAGGAATAGCAAGGATTTAGGGAACAGAGGTCTAAAATATACTTAATCTTTTCCATACTACAGCTGATGGAAAGAAGGTATGAATCCGGGAAGGACTTGGTAATGGTATTTATGGATGTGGAGAAGGCAAATGAGAGCGTGGATAGAAATAAATTTGGAATGCGATGGAGGAGTTATAATGAGAGTGAAAAGCATGTATGAGAATAACAGGAATAGTGTTAAGATGGAGAGTGAAAAGAAGGAATGGTTCCAAATAAAAAAAATGAGTGAAGCCTGGGAGTTCTTTTTCACCATTACTATTTATAATATTTTGATAATACAAGTGTGCATGCAAACAACCGACTACAATGATGTCGAGGTTGGACAAATATATAATGAAAATGAAGTAATTATTCGACATGAAGGAAGAGGGAATGTGAACACCATCATCATGGGTGATTAGAACAGTTGGGTCAGGGAAGGACGGGAGCAGAAGATCATAGGACCACATGGAATGGGGAAGAGAAACAAGAGAGTGCAGATGCTCATCGAATTCTGTCAGCAGAATGACCTGCTGGTAACAAACACCTGGTTCGAGAAACGAAAAAAAAGACAGGAGACATCAGCAGGTACCAACTAGATTACATCTTTGTCAAATAGAAATTCAAGAATGGAGTGAAATATCTGAAGACATTTCCAGATAACGACCTCAATTCGGACCACAACCTTCTGGTGGCGTGAATTGAAATAAAATTGAAAAAGATCAGGAAAAAGAGAAAGAGAAGATTGAGGTAAGACTTAGAAAAATTAAGTAGAAAGAGTGGCATTGTGAGAAATTCAACAGAGCAAAAGTTAAGTGAGGTGACAGAATAGAGTATAAGTGCGGAAGAGAAATGAAATAGTGTTAAAAAAAATACTTTTTTGAAAGTGCTAAATGACAAATGTTGGAAAAGTGAAGAGGACTTCACGAAAGCCCTGGTTGACAACAAAAATTCTTCAGAAAATGGAAGAAAGCAGGAAATGGAAAAAATTAATAAAGAAAGCTATACGAAGCTAAACAGCGAGTTAAGGATGGAAACAGACAAAGCGAGAAAATACTATATAGAAAAGACATGCAATGAGATTATTGAATGCAAAGAAAAGGAAGGTGTGACCTCATGTATTAGAAATCAATGGAAATTGGAGGGAATAAAAACAAAGTTGTGTGAACAATAGGAATAGGTCAGATAATGACGGATCATAGAAAGGGGAAGGGTTTGAATGAATTCTGTTCTGGTCCACCACTCACACTTATCTTGAGTGCACTAATTAACTAAACAAACTATAATCAGAGCCTTGGAGAGAAATCACGCGCCCCAGGGACAAATTCAAATCATACTTTAAAACACTTAAAAAATATATAAGTTGCACACACATAATAAAAACAAATAGACTCACAATACAAAGGACAAAGGATATCAATAAGCATGATTATTATAAAACGGGTGACTGTGACTTTACACTTGAATATAAAAACATTTAAAATAATTAAAAATTCAACTAGTTGAGGCCTGGCCTATTTCATAAGTAAAATGTACTACACATATTGGAAACGGAAAGTGTTGTATGGACATCAGCGCTCTCAAGCGACTTAATTTTGAACATTAGTAGACTAGTAGTTGCTTCCTGGCCCATGAGTGACAAAGTCACCATCATCACCTTTGATCACTGAATAATTCAGACAAAAATATATTTTCGCGGATCATACAGTAATCAACGCTAAAATATAACTCAAGCTGTTTGTTGACTTAAATAAAATGTAGATATTTGTATTTCCTAGAACTAATATCATTTCTAAAGTCTTAAAAATTAATACATTCTGTATTTGAGTAAAAATTAAGTAAAGAATGGGGCCTCCCGGGCCGGTCCCCGGGGCTGCCTGCCCCGCCCCCTTGTCAAGCCTCACTATAATGGCACTTCTTTAAAATATTTTATCAACAGTTTGAACTTAAATTAAACCAAAAATATTTGGTTACCAACAGTGGGGAATTCTATAAAGACAATTTCCATATTATTCTATAGGTAAATCAACTCTTTGACCACACCATAAATAATTATTTCAAACATATTACTAGTAGCAATACTTAGCAAATAAAAATATTTATTATTTCCTAATATGATTTTAAAGCATTCATTTTTATTATAAACTTAATATTATTATAGAGATAGCTAATGTTTACAAAGTTTAAGTTATAATATTGCTAGGTTTTGATTTGAAATGGTGTTTATCTTGAAGTAATACTAACCATAGCATATGGAAGTGGCACAGTGGCCGCATCTTCCAAACTCCATGAATCTGGTATGGACCATATAAGATGAGGAGATGTTTTAAAATGAATATTTGGATCTTTCTTATGGGCGAGAGCCATCACCCTCCTCCCTTCAGGAGACCATCCAGAGAGATCTACCACCCCAATATCAGGGGTAGGCTAAACAGTAAAAAACACTTTATATTACTAAATATCTTGTAGCTTCAAATAAAACAAAATAATGGTGTAGTAGTTTATTTTAATGGTTGAAAGATAAATAAATAAATAAATAAATTGGAAAATAGTTATTAATTTAAATATTACCGAGCTTAAATGTATCTATTATGTTATTTTATATTAATAAGTTTTCATAATAAAACTTAAAGAATACCATTTTTTTATATGGCATATCATGTAAAATGTTATAAGAGAAATAAATCTTACTTCAAGCTAAATTAAATAAAAATGAAAGGAAGTTAAAAAAATTATTGTAAAAACATTTAATCACAAATAAAAAATCTATTGTAAAAGTTTACCTCAGTCCTAGGCCTGTTTAAACACCAGTCTTCATAATTCAAACTAACAAAGCTCAGATCCCAGTCTTTTAAGCTGAAACATATCCATTATTCAATTTTGTATATATTTATATGTACCTATTTTTCAAATATCATATAATTAGTGAAACATAATATTTTTAATGGTTTTATTATATTATTCTTGATAAATTAATGCACTAAATTCACTCTACTATTGCAACTTTATCTCAGAATCTTGTAGCGTAAATGAAAATATTATTCCACAATTTTGTCCTTGAAATTTCTGCTGTTTACAATTTTCCTGTTTTTTTTTTTAGTTTGTAGTTCTAACTACTCATAAAGCTGTTTTATCAACATGATTGATATTTTAACTATGAAAATAATCTAAAAGACACGGAAAAGAATAGATATTAACTGTACAAATAATCAACAAGTTAGAATAAAGATTTCCAAGTAAAATAAATACGCATAACGTAACCCTAAAGATGGTATATGTATCCATCAAGGTTTACATTCCAAAGGTAAATAGAAGAGTAAGAGATGTTTAACCTTCCATCTAATCATCCCTCTTACACGAGAACTAGAAAGGGTATCAGTTAAGGGTAGCAATCATTTCAAATTCTCAACTATGGTCTCAGTTTCAAGAAAGGCAGCAGAGTAGCTATAATCTATACCAACTTGTATTACCTCAAATATGGCCTCAGTTTCTGGAGTGTGCTAGGTTTAGGAGCTGTTGATTGGGGTAGTGGCAAGTGTCGCAGACTCCCCCAGCTCCCGTTGAAGTAAACATTGACCGTTAGATCTTGACTCAGCTGATCAAGAAACAGACGATCAGTGGGAGAAAACGTTGTTGATGATTGGTCAAGCACAAACACGTATCTGTTAGGAATTCATAGTTTTTAATTGTCAATTTTAACTGGTTCATTTTAATTACATCATCCCATTTGGGTTGGTAATATGTTAACCTCTTGCTTAGAGATATTTGATTTGTTTTTATGCATCATTTAATTAATTTTTAAATCTCATATACAACTATTCGGTTGTTCATTTTTATCAAATACCTTTTTAAATATTTATATAAAGTGCTTTTAAAAATAATAATAAAAGAGTTACTGTATGTAAGAAATGTTTAAAACAAAATTAGAGTTGCTAGGGTCCTACTAAGAAAGAATTATATATATATAACAATAAGAAATACATATTGGTTGACCTAAATTGTGAGAATGTTGTGTTTAGTTACAAGACTGTTATTGTGTGATTGTGGCCCCTCCTGCTTTCCCCCATCCTTCTCATATAAAATAGTTCTACCGTTTTGTAAGAATGAGTGCAATTTGAAAGAGTGCTAGGCAAAAAGTGTCATTAAAATTACGTTTTGTAATTTTTTAACAATTCCTGAACTCAACCACAACTGTACAGACATCTCCCACAGGAAGAACTTAATCACTCTACAATGACAATTTGCAAACAAATTCAAATGTGTAATTTTTCTGACAAACTCACAGCTCTCCAAAAAGGTAGAACTTGTAGCTCACTATTTCAGCGTTTCTCTTTGTTTTTAGATGAGCACGGATTAATCCGAAACGGAGGATGGCTATGACATTCTAATCTTCACATGGCTACAAACACCATATTGTTCTGTCCAAATCTCACCATGTGGTGGATCTCATTACCATTAACAATTACCATCGTGACAGTCTACATGCCGGTTCTCAGCTTGTACAAGTGACCATTTGAAATAAATTTCAGAGTTTGTCAACTGTTTTTGATGTGTCTAATGTAAGCTAGGTCTTATTCTACCCTTGATTGGAGATCTACCCAAAAAACCTTTAATTCCTTCTTGACCTTTCTTGAAAACTGGGCTATACTGGAAAGGTACACTCAGAAACCTCCATCCTGTTAAGATATACTTGTGTTTGTTCATCTGCTTTGTTAGTAAGGCCATACACCTCGAGGCTGTCAATGGTATGTTGTCTGATGCCTTCATTGCTGCCCTCACTCGATTTGTGTCATGAATAGGATTGTGTACCGATCTATTCTGACTTCAGCACAAATTTCATTGAAGCCTCTTCTCAAAAAACCTAAGGTAAGGTAGTTCATAGTTTTCTCAACCAACCAAAGACTCAGCAGGGTGTTAACCACTTTGCACCCAAACACGCCATCCGATTTTATATTCAACCCCCTGCAGCCCCTCACCAAGGCTGACTAATGGAACAGGCAATCGAGAGCGCCAAACACCATCCACCCCAAGGGATTGGAGAGCATATTTTGACTTTTGAAGACTTTATTAATCTGACAACTAAAGTGGAAGCAATGCTCAACTCTCAGCCTCTCATTCCACTCTTAGAGGATCCCTCTGAAATTGATGCTTTGACTCCAGGTTATTTTTTGAAATGAGGAAGAAATAGATGGAATGCTACATTTGGAACATCACGCTGTATGAAGCAGAAACTTGGACCCTTACGAATACGGAAAAGAAATACTTGGATAGCTTTGAAATGTGATGCTGGAGAAGATGTGAGAAGATCAGGTGGACTGACTGGGTGACGAATGAAGAAGTCCTAAGAAGACTAGGTGAGAAGAGATCCATTTTGGATGGTGCAAAGCAAACTGGATCAGACACATCCTAACGATTATGAATAAGGAGGATTTAAATACTAGATGACTTGAAGGAAAGAAGAAACTTCTGGGAGTAGAAGGTGGAGGCAGAGGACAGGGCAGAGCACATTTTCAGTCTAAGTTCAATGACAAAAGAAATGGACTGTTGTATCATGAGATGGAAATCATAATAATAATAATAATTCTTAACAATGTTACTCAAACACACAATCAGTTTTATAGGGGAGTTCCTCTCATCACAGCTATTACAACTAAGAATTGCACATCAAGACCATCACTACATCCCTTCCATCGCTCGCCAACATCTACAGGTATGAGGCTGAACAGAATATTTTATAGCTCACAGCCAAATTCATTCTCTGTTTCAATCAATAAAACTGGCCCTCCAGAAATTTCTTACTACAATAAATTAAATGTCTCTAGGGTTAATAATATCGCACATGCATATTCTTAAATTTCTTTAAATATAAATGGCAAATTTTTATTATACATGGTTTTTGGTTTTGTAACCATCCAAACTGCTGCACTGCTTAGAAAACTGTTTTATTTTTCTAGTAGATTGAAATCGTTTTAAATCTGCGTTTAATGAATACATATTATCATCGGCTTTTGCCTATTGCTTATACCTATGGTGTTTGAAAAACAAATTTGTCATTAATTGTATAATATAATGATTCTATAGATTTTTTAAATCAATTGGAAAGTTATTCATGCACTTTCTAAAAATGCTGAAAATTGGCTATATTAGAACATAATTTAGAAACTTTTTTTTTAAAATGATTGTTGAATAGTTATTTATCGTGCCCTTTCTGAATAACTACACTGGAAAGTGTCTCTATAAGCACACGACCCACAAACTAGAGTAAATCTATGATAAACCTTGAGGCTGTAAATTAATCAAAATATGATAAATATTACTCTACCAACGGGAATAAAACAATTAGCTTAGTAAGACGATACGCTAAGTATTCAGTTCAATTATCTAGAGCTGCGGTTCCCAAACCTTGGCACGTACAACTATTCCAGGTATTACGCCGTGAGAAGCCAAACAATACAAGCAAATTCAAGTTGTAAAAATATTATATCTCATCAAATACCATAAAATATTACGATCAAATCAAACCAAAAGGAAAAGAGATTTAAACAGTGGTTGGAGGGATAAATATGAGTGTTTTTTTATATTTATTTGATAAGTGTGCCCTATTATCCATAGTGATTAAGTAAAAATGTTAAATAATGATAAATAAAAACTGTTATCTATAAATGGTATTGTGTCATTATATTCCTGGGCGACATTAAAATATACCTAAATATTAAATATCCAGCACTATCTTGGTGGTACTCCAAAATACGAAACTTGTTTGGGTGGTACGCCATTCAACAAGTTTGGGAGCCAATGATTCTAGAGTGTAGATAAATGCATAAATTAAAGGTGTAACCTCTATTTATATATTCCTCATTTGATAAAAGTACATAGTATATTCAGGAGCTACTCTCAAAACGGCTTGAATCAAGCATGTATGTAGAATTTAATTTTTTACTGTGGGAGGGCATTTGGTTGGAAAGAGACTGTTTTTGGGGGTAGCTACCCTCCACCCCCTTAATTACCAATGGAATAATTTTTTTTTTTTTGACACTATACACTTCTCAGACTGATTTAAAAAAAATTATTGTAGCTTTAGACTTGAGTTAATTCTTCCTCCATTGTGTAAAAAATACACCTTTTACCATAGCTTTTATTAGAAAGCGTTAATGTTGACCAAATTTTGAGGAGGCACGCTCTAGTTGCACAGTCGACTAACGCGTTTGTCTCGTATTGCACTAGATCACAGGAACATAACACAATTATTATATAGAAATATATAGTAGCCATTACAATCAAATACATTTTTAATAGTTGTAGGAAAAGAGTAAAGCTACAAAACTACAAAACTACAAAACAAAAGTGGCAGTATTGTCAGCCAATGTTTTATATATGGTTTAGTGTTTTTAGTCGTGGCTGCTAGACTGTCATAGTATTATGATTCAAATTATCATATGTTGTACAGCCAATGCCTCTATTAGGGTTTTATTCAATTTTTAAGGCATAAATGCAGTGAATGTTACCCAAACTTTTATTGTTTTCTTATTGAAAACTCTGACTAATGAAATGAGGATATTGAGGTTAGTGTTAATGTTTGACTTCTGAAATACATACTAATGTTCTAGCAAGTATCCATACTAGTTTTAATTGAACTGATGTATCTTATTTTGTTGTTTATTAAAGTAGACTTTCGTGAAAGCAATTTAAATAGGCTCAAAGCAACAATGAAGGAAGAGGAGTAATAGGGCTGTGTTACATTGTTACAACTCTTATAATTTT
>CABEEJ010011058.1:0-12156 GCA_901482245.1 Timema douglasi | reverse complement strand
CTAGCCAACGAGAAAATCAATACCCTCTCACCACTGGTATCAACACTAAAAAACGCGTAATCGTACCCCTTTCACCCCTTGCCACAGTCCTAGAAATTGCATGGTCTTATATCGACCCTCACCCTCCACCCTCCCACGTCATGAGCCTAGAGAGAGAAAGAGAAAATCAATACTCTCACACCAATCAAGACCCACCCCCCTCGTGAGCACATCACCCATTGTGTAATGGTATCAACACCAGTCATCCCCGACCCTCACCCCCACCCCCAGTGCGTCACCCTACACATACAGCCAACATCCTCCCCCACCCCACTAGTCAATTAGGGGCCCATTGTTCGTTAATTAACGTCCCTTTGTGTAATGGTAGCTGCGTATCCTTACTACTCACCACCTCTTGTTGTATTTTTCTGTGTTGGCCTGGAACCTGTCAGGATATCTGTGGCCGGGGCTAAGGGGAAGGTTATATTTAATACCTGTGTGGGTTCGTGTTTTACGTTAGACTTGGCTTTTAAAGATGTTTATTAATACTACGATATCTGTTACAAATGTGATGTTAGAAGTGAAGTTAGAATGAAATAACTTCCTATTTAGTCTCGCTAGATGATCGGACAGTCGGCTCTCAAAGAATATTAGGAAGCGTGTGACAAATCATGGTGTTATTAGATTTACTCAATGGCCTGTCTGACTCCTAGGTGTTCCCTACACGGTCGCCGAACTGGGTTGCCAGAGCTCGAGCAGCAGCCCCCGAAACTAGTACAGATGAACCGGCGTCTTAGCCCGCGTCACCCTGAAACTGGCAGAGTGACCCCTAGCATTCGATGTTCTGTAGTCAATCACGAGGGTCTCAATCCCCCTCATTTTAACCGGGCCTACATACCATTCAATATTACATAGACACGCCCTCCAATTGAGGCCGAATGGTTACATCACTAAATATTATTTACACTCGAGACAACCTTAAGGTCTAATTTGTTCTTCTATTTAAGTAAACACTAAATTATGAATACACAAATTCAAAGTTTTTATATTAATAACATAGTTATGTTTAAAATAATCTTAAACAAGTGGTATGAGCAAAAATGGTCCATTGCTTTATATTCCTGATCTGGAGTTTTATAATCAAATGAGTGCACTGGGAGTTGTTTCCCACATCGCAGTTCCCCATCACTTATACAGGTGAATGCTGGTGTATTTCCTTAACATTCATCCGGCTCATTGTGTTATATTGTTTAATTGTAGTCACTAATAGCCATTCAACACCGGAACTAAACTGTACAATATGAAACAAAATTAAATGTTTAAAAAAAAAAAAAGCAAGATTATGGTGACGTCACCATAAAAGTCATCAATTGCGATCTTTTCGACCAATCCTTGTGGAGGTTTTAATTTCAATGTCAAGGCTACTTTATTTTAAATCTCCAATGAAAATGACATCAAATACAAAGATTTCTAAATATTCTGCTTGTAAACTAGCAATAAAATTAGAAGCAGCCTCTTTCTGGGTGCGTTAAAAAAACAATATTAGTACATTATTTAGTATTTATTAATATTATTGGTTTAAAGCTAAGTTCCATTAATAAAACATTTTATAGAAACTTTAAAACTTATTTTAAAGCTATACTAACCACCATATTTAGTGACGAGATGTTTTTGGACTTAAAGGAATACAAACCTCTTTGGATCTAGACAAAGATTACACAGTTTGTGATTTTGTTTGACGTTTTGTTTTGTAATAATGTAAGAAATTACATTGCATTGTTTTAATGTAAAAATTCAACAACAAAACGTAAGTGATTGCTTTGCTACCATTATCTAAATTGAAACAAATTTTGTGCCTGACAGACATATGTTATGTTAATTTCTTCATTATTAGTTAAGAGTACAGTTAACTAATTGCATCTTAATCCATTGCGAAAATATGCCGCCATTTAAATTTATTGAAGTGACAATCATGATTTAATAGTTGCGCCTACTTTTGAGTGGTGGCAAATAAATGGCCCAACTTTGCTTTCAAATTGCTCCTGCTTCTTTTAATTAATAGGGATTTGGGCACACCTTTCAAACTTGTGCCGGTGCAACTATTTGTTCCCGTTAGTGAATCCAGACCTTGAATGTTCGTGGATGAATTTAAATAATATCATTCTATCTTAGTTTTTATTTAGTTTATTTTTCTTATGTGTAGCTCTAACGGAGGCTTTGTGTTAGGTTAAAAATAAGATGGAGGACGGAGGTGTCTCAGGATAGTGTTGAATGATGAGCTTACTTTCTGGTGGTCATGAATTTTCAAGTTACTTAAGACCAGAGAGTTAATTATGCCAGGATCACGATCAACTTAACGTTAACTTAAAGTTAACTTAACGTAAAGAATCTAATGTTTTTACATGGAAGCGATCACGATGCAGTTAACCTAACGTAATAGATGCCCTGGAAGGTCTTTCACGTTAATACCCCATTTCATGACAAGATGAACTCAAATTTCAAGGCTATGAAGAAACAAATATCATTTCAAATTTCAAGGCTATGAAGAAATAAATATCATCCTGCTAGGGAAGTAGTAAAAGCTGTTTAGGTGGGGGTCCTTGAGTGTCAATAATTCCCTAACTCTCCCCCTTTGTCCGAGTGAGGTGAGGAAGGTAGCCAGCCAGTAGTGATGGGCCGAACCAGTCTCGTTGACGCGAGCTAGCTCACATAAGCTCGCTCACTCAAAAGAGTCGTTCATATGAGTCATATCGTTCACCGCATTGCTGGCTCTCTCCCAATCCCTTCACCCCTTCATCCCTTCACAATCATAAACTTGATGAGCGAGAGCTAATAGTTCTCACAATTCCCGTTCCGAGCGTGCAAATCTGTCTCTTTCCTTTCAACTTATGAACGTACTAAGTTTTATGTGTAATTTATCTGAATCCTATTGCGTTTTATTCTTTAATTATATTACTTATAATAATTAACCTTAGCATATAACCTTTAGTGTCTAATTCACAGAATTATGTCTAAATGATGTTAAGAAAAATTGTTAGTTTAATATTGTAGGCAGTGCTGCTATCTAGTAACGATAGTAAGCATTTATAGTTGAGTTTTTCTTAGTAGTGAACGAAGAACGACAGAAGAGTCGTGAATGACAAAGTACAAACACTCCTGACTCTTGCCAGAGTGGATGTACGAGAGCGAAAAAGTCGTGAGTAATGATGGCGTGAATGACTCGCTCGCGAAGCGAGAGTCATTCGTTCACAGCTCTCGTTCAAGAGTCGTTCAATTTGAATGACTCGCTCACGAGCGACCCATCACTACTACTACCAGCCAGTTATTATCTCCCCCAAGTAAAAGATGTAAAGACAGAAATAGCTTGATCTCGAAAGCAGATAAGCTTATTGAGTTCCAACTTTCAATATTCATTTCACTCTGAATGCTAATAGTTTAAATGTTGCACTTTATTATTTTTTGTAGGTACCTAACCCATTTCACAAAATTTTACTTTAATTATATATCTTTTAATTTAAGGTTTTAACTATCAAACACATTTTACAAGAATTGATGATATATGAAAATATTTCTAGTTATATTCCATTCACCGTAGGAATTGACTTCTGAAAGGCCTTTTTCTCTACCATAAATCTACTATATAGTAGGATATTAGTAGGAAAAAAGACCTTTCAGAGAGTAATTCCTACCGTGAATGGAATTTTATTAATACCCACTTCATTGGCCGCATGGTTTAAGGCATCACTCTCGCAATATATTAGACTGCCAAGAAGGTGAGGTCAGGCCTTGATTCCGGTCAGGTGTATTGAGAGTGGGTTATCCTAAATTACTTTACACTCTCCTGTCCACACATTAGGGTAATTTAGTAGGTCTACATAGGTGCATAACTCGTACGGGTAATATATGGATGCTAAGAAAACTATTCATAAAAATAGTAAATTCGATCAATAGTTTTATTACTACATTAACTAGTGTAGCCTTTTACCTAAAGAGTTGGATCAGTTAAAGCGAGATCGAATGGCGAGATCAATCTGACACGGGAAACGGGATATACATTGAACATAGATGTTGAAGGTTCGATCTTTTCCTTATAGATGATTTTCAACCATCAATGTGTAACGATGTCTGATATGTTTATGTATTTGTTTTAAAAATAGTAATTTTGTATTATTAGTTTTTAATACACTTTTTTACAAATACACTTCAGGTACAGTTTCAAATGGTTTGGAAAACATTACCGATGGATTAGGTTCTATAACATCGATGTTTTTTTCATCTATATTAATTTATTAATAGGGATATATGTTGATGGACGTCGACGTCCCATGAACCCCCGAACCCTAAAAAATGGTCTTTGCAATGCCATCTCTCTGTGTGTCTGTTTAAACTTGAAATTAAAAGTAGTTTAATAAAGGGCGAAAAAAGAAGGAATCTATTTTCTCAAAACCAACTATGATATTATAATTGATTTCCCACCAATCTGTGTCAATCTACTTAAATTCCGTACTCGCAACGTTCATCGAGCTGTTGGTACAAAAACGCCAGCTTTGTAGAAATACTGATCATTGGATCAAAGCACAACCACCTTATTCAACCTCCACTCATTTGTTATCAACATCTACCAAATGACAGTTCCATACAATCATTCGAACTAAAACCCGTAGCATGCACCAAATATTCTTGCTTCAATGTACTTTTTTTAAATGTTGTTAATTAAGTGTACCTAGAAAGTTAATATCAAAGTAAAGCTTGATTATAAGCATACCATTTACACTTACGAGAAATTCAATGTCATGGCAACCGTCGCCATGCCACCCGTCACCATGGCAACCGTCACCATGGCAACCATCGCCATGGCACCCGTCACCATGGCAACAATCACTATGGTAATCCGTCTCCATGGCAACCGTCTCCATGGCAATCTTCTCCATGGCAACCTTCTCTATGGCAACCGTCTCCATGGCAACCGTCCCATGGCAACCGTCAGCGTGGCAACCGTCTCCATGGCAACCGTCTCCTGGGCAACCATCTCTACGGCAACCATATGCACGAAAACCGTTGCCACGGCAACCATCGCCATGGCAACTGTCAGCATGGCAACCGACGTCATGGCAACCGTCCCCATGGCAACCGTCCCCATGGCAACCATCACCACGGCAAACGTTTCCATGGTAACCGTCGCCATGGCAACCGTCGCCACGGCAACCGACCCCATGGCAACCGTCTCTACGGCAACCGTCTCCATGGCAACCGAGATCCTTCGGTTTATTCTCGTCTTAAAAACGAAGAGACGAGAAGTTGGATTTCCCTCGTCCGGTAAAGCTAAACAATTATTTTGGTAGGAAGAACAATATCTTGTAGTTACTAAAGCTACTAAAACAATTTTAATTTGTCCATACAACAAGTTATGCTAGCTGAAGCTGTCACTTTTGATAGATACTGTAGGTTTATCAATACCTATAAATTCCCACAAATACCTACTATAGTAAAATGTTATCAATGATGGCCGTACAGAAACATGTTTGAGTTTTTAAACTGTTCCTCCTCTCTACAGCTCTACATATCCAAACAATAAGAACTATTGTTTTAATATATTTTGTAATTATATAACTGGCATGGCATGTATGCTACTAAATGCGAATATTCTTGACATCCTACAAAACTCTATTATTAAACATAAATAATCGAACAGGTGTTGTAGCTACTTTAATTTGACTTGAAAATGTTATTTTTGTGCTAAAGAAAGTTTTTGTTTTCAATTTTAAACAAACATACTTAATTTGAGATTAATACGTTTATATTTTAACATAACTAGCACTCTTTGAAAACAAATCTAAACATAATATATATAAAGTAGAATTTCAAATTAATTGAGAGATTAAGGTCAAAATCGTTGTAATTGTGTATTAGGGCAGCAGATATTGCTGAGGTAAATAATCGAGTAACTGAGAACGTCACGGTTTTTACGAGTCATTTCTGAGAAAACAATCACTAATAAAGGTAAGGTAGTAAAATAGTTTGTGGAACACTATTATTTTTACAATATCCCAATGCCAATGTCAAATTACGTAATAACCTTTACGAGTTCGTTCCAATATGACATTCAATAAGAAAGGTAGTAAAATAGTTTATGAAACATTAAATATAATTTCCTTACAGTCAAATAATAAAATTACAAATTAATGAAGAGATAAATAAGGTCAAAATCGTCGTCGTTATGTATTAGGGCAGCAGAGGTAAATACTCGAATAACTGCGCAATGTCACAATTTTTACGATCTATTTCCGAGAAGACAATCAATAATTAAGGTAGTAAAATAATTTGTGGAACACTAAAGTTCATTTTTACAATATACAAATGTCGGTTATATAGTAAAACTACAAGTAAAAAAAAAGGGTTATAAAAAAGAGGTCAAGATTCAGTTAATTGTGTATTATGGCGGCAGGTATTGTTAAGAGTTATATAGTCAAAGAACTAAGCTACGTCTTAAATTTTACAAGATATTTCCAATTCAACAATAAAAAATACGGGTGGTAAAATAGTTTATTAAACATTAAATATCATTTTTACAATACCCTTATCTCACTCAGTCAAATAGTAAAATTCAAAATAAATGAAGTAAATAAATAAGGTCATAATCATGGTCATTGTGAAAAATAAGATCGCAGATACTATTAAGAGGTTAATCGAGTAATGAGCAACATCACGATTTTTACTATATATTTCCAATAGGACAATCAATAAAGTTAGTAAAATAGTTTGAGGAACATTAGAAACATTTTTTTTTAATGTCCTAATGTTAAAATTCCAAATGAACGAAGTACATAAGGTCAAAATCGTAGTCATTGTGCATTAGGGCAGCAGATATTGCTAGGAGGTAAATAATCGAGTAACTGAGCAACGTCACGATTTTTACGATATATTTCCGAGAAAACAATCAATAATAAAGGTAGTAAAAGAGTTTTGTGGAGCATTAAAGTTCATTTCTCAGTATCCTAATGTCAGTTATATAGTAAAACTACTAAAAGACAAAGATAACAAAAAAAAAAAAAGAGGTCAAGATACACTTAATTGTTTATTAGGTCAGCAGGTATTGAAGAGGTATAAATTATAGTTAAGGAACTAAACTACGTCATAGCCTTTACGAGAACTTTCCAAATATAACAATCAATAAGAAAGGTAGTAAAATAGTTGATGAAACATTTAAATTCATTTTAATAATATTCTATTGTCAGTAACATAGTAAAATGAACGAAGATATGGTTAAAATCATTGGCAATGTGTAGAGTATTAGGGCAGCAGATTTTTCTTAGAAGTAAATAATCGAGTAATTGAGCAATTTTTACGGTATTTTTTCTATGAAACAATCATTCATAAAAGTAGTTAGTTTGTGTAACATTAAAGATCATCCTTTACTAACCATAATGTATATTATATAGTAAGTCTGAACGCTTAACTGCAAGCTGTAGGTCCGACACGAACTATTGAACTACAAGATGTAGCTTGGAAGGGATTAGAGGTACAAAATGTAGCTCGTGAACTATTGAACTAGATAAACTTACTGCTCATTTAAGTGTACTGAATCATTTCGAAATGTTCCCAACAGTGAACTCTAATGTTCATCTCTAGAAGGGAAAGGAACACTCGAATCTAATACAAGTGAATGGTGTATTTCCAAAACGTCGTAAATGCCAAAATTAAAATTTTTAAGGCGAGAGATAAAACTAATTTTCTTCTGATTTAATATCGTTAAGGACATGAAATATTACTATGTAATTTAAAGGAACATAAGAAATGAAGAAAATATGCTAAAATTTATTTATCATTAATGACATATGTTAAAAATAATATCAAACTTCACTTTAGTTCCAAAACGTTGTAAGTGCCTAACAGAGTTGCAAGTCAAAACGTTGTATATACCAGCATTATTGTTGTTGGACAGCTGCTGTCTTAAGAGACAAATTCAGATAAAAAAAATTATAAATTTAATAATACCTCATAAAAGAATTCAGCTACACCAGCTGAATATACATTGAATTATTATTGTTTATAAAAAATAATATTATAATATACCGTAACAATAAAACTGCAAAAGAGACATTTCAGTACACCATAATGAATAATAAACAGTTAATTATTTTTCCAAAGAAAATGTAAAACTTTAATAAAAGTTTACTATCATTGTCTTTAACCATTGGTTTCTTCATCACAGTGTTGTCCTGATTATGCCAACATTGTTTCAAAATAGTGTCGGGCGTCTTGTTCCAGATAAGGAATCATTCTCCTGATATCAGCTTTTTTTTTTCTGGAATTCCGAAATGTGTTCGAGCTGTAGGTAATTGAATGACTTTGAGGTCCTCTAATTTAATACCCTTCTTCAGCACATTAATCCCTTTACACCAACCTGCAAGCTCACCAGTTCCTTTTGACACCCCACTTTACCAAATTCCTCAGCTGTAAGGCGGAGCTGTGATGCTGTTGAAATTCCTAACTTCTTTGTGTTTAGTTTAGCATGGGCAATAGTTTTGAAATAATAGAACTCTTCAAACACTGTGCATGTGAAAGGTTTGTTTTGGGCTGCACTAGTAATAATGCGAACCAGATCCATCAATGTGTAAGCCTTACAAACTTTTTTACGTTTCTCGATGACTGCAAAGTCTCTGTCACAGCTGAGAAATGTATGTCCTTTCACTGGGAATTTGTGAACTATTTCAGAAAAAACATTATTGGTTAACAGAACAAGATACATGGCGATAATATACTGATTTTTGTTCTGACCTACACAATTGTCAGACCATAAAATAAGCTTCATTTCGCACATACGAACTTCTATCGTGAGGTATGTGTACAAACAAGAAGCTATTTCCAAAGACCCTCTTCCACCAAAATTTTCTTTCCACAAACACATAGTTCCCCTCCCCGTGACAGAGTCGTGAATTCCTAAGTTGCAAACCGCAAGCTGCTGGGAATAATACATTTCTGTATGAGTGAGTTGAGGGATATACATCTGTTGCTGTAGATCGAAAGCAATAACATAAGCATCATATGTTGGAGCATTTTTCATGCCAGATGACATTAATTTTGTGGCAGACTCTGCTCGACGGGGTATAACTCTTGCTCTATAATAGCTGATTGATCACCTGACTTTATTTTGACAGCAAGGCTGTCAAAAGTATAGCAAGTATCAACCTTGGGTTTTGCAAATGACAAGTTGAATCGGAAAAGGAAAGTCTCGTTATACCACTGTCGTGTAACTGGGGGCCTGCCAGGAAGGCATTCAGAACAATACTTCTCCAAAAAAGCACGGTACATCCTGCTTACATTTAAATCTGGGATAAGAAGAGCTTGTTTGGATATATTTTCCTTGCATAGTGGCTTTCAATGGTGGGAAAGCTCTTAATGTGCTCCACAATTTTATCTGTCCACTCAATGTTATTAAGAGTCCTTCGTGACCATCCTCTTTGGTCTGAACTATCCATTTTACCAGCCAATATCTTCTCCCCCAACAGTTGAACCCTTCTTGGAGTCACTCCAAAGGTATTGCAAAAGGTTTTAAGACAAACTCTTACGTCTGAGCCACCAGGAAGAATCAGACGGTAACTAAAAGAGTGCTGCCTCCTGCTTTCACTTGGATGGTCGTATTTACCATAACGTCTTCTTTTGATCAACTGTGGATGGATAAATCGTTGCAGATAATTCTGTTGTTTGTTGTAGTTTGCCATTTCATAAAAGTTGTTAAACAGCTCATGTCGATATGCCAAACGTATGGATCTGCATGCGAACGTGCATTTAAACCTCACCTGAAACCAGAAAAAAATAGTACCCTTAAGTAACTATCCTTAATCATTGGGGTTGAGTCGACCTAGATCTGATTTAGGGGTAAAGTACTCGCCTCTGGATCCGATGTTCATGGATTCAAACCCAACCTTGATCGACGTATTTCTAATTACCCATAAAAATCTGTAGCACAACTTCCTTCAGAGGGGAAGTAAAGCCGTCAAACATAATGTCGATTGTGGCGGGTAAATCTATTGTGTGTGATTGAATCAGTTGGTGCAGAAAGTACATCCATTAAAATCTCAAGTCAGATTTTTTTACGGTCACAATACTTTCTTCCTCCTTGAGGAAACGAGAAAGTAAAACCAGTTTTATTTATTTATTTACACGTCATATTTAAATTAAAATATAATTATTACTTACACCTCAAAAGGAGTATTTTTCTATGATCTTAATACTTTCCCCATCCTTAAAGTAGTGAAAAAGTAAAAAAATGTTCATTCATCTATATACACACATTCAAATTAAATATAATCACATCTCTTACCTCAGTTGGAGAATTTTTCATTTTGACTATCTTGAAAGTTTTTGGAGATACATATTCACTACCCGAATTTCTTTGTTTTTAAACCAGTTATCTTCACATCTTCTTTTTTTCTTATAAGGTTGACTTACATTTGAACTCATAGCAATAAAAATCAAAATCAAAGAAACAATGAAAAAACGCAGCTCGAATAAACAAGAAACATACACAGAGTTTATGTCACTAGTCACTATTACAAAGCAACTAGCCTACGTTGCCTCTTGAATTGCACCTTGGCTGTTACAACGTTATGACTTGCACAACAGTTCAACTTAAATTTTCTACCGCTAGGATCAGCACTATCTTGACACGAATATTCCACAGCGTGAAGCATGGCATTTACAACCCATTCCCGTTATAAAACGTATTTCACCTATAAGTGGCATTTACAACGTTTTGGAAATGCACCATTCAAGTTGATTATTTTTTTCTCAAAATCACACTTAAATCAATCTTATTATGATGTATATATTTTATTAGTCACAGATGGTATTAGATTTTGAAAGGAAAGTTTATTTGTTCTAGCTACGCTTAGAATTTTGTATAATATTTGTCTAAAACAATAATAACAATCTGAAACGTCATATTTTCATAACATTGATGTGCCTTGATCATACCGGTAGCTAATATTCCACTAAACTATACAAATAAAAGCTTTCAACATCTAATCAACAGTAGTATTTGGGCAGCTTTGACCGATTTTCATGACGAGGGAGTGACGTATTTGTCGTCAGCCTGTGTGTATGACTGTATGGTGACGTCACGGAATGCATTTCATCTAGACGTCACATTATAGTAGTGACGTGATTTCGGAGTGACGTATTTGTCGTCAGCCTGTGTGTATGACTGTACGGTGACGTCACGGAATGCATTTCATCTAGACGTCACATTATAGGAGTGACGGAATTTCGGAGTGACGTATTTGTCGTCAGCCTGTGTGTATGACTGTATGGTGACGTCACGGGATGAATTTTTTCTAGACATCACATAATATATCAGATTTGAATGAACTATAATATTAAGTGCCAGGTACAGTGACGTCGTAAGATAATTAATTGTGGAAGAGTGTGTACGTTTTTACCGTGACGTCATAAGATAATTAATTGGAGGGGGGTAACTATGCTAGAGATATTTAAATAATAGTGACAGTATAACGTCAGTGACGTCATGATGATAGTATTGTGATTTAGGAGTGACGTAACCTTGTCAGATTTGAATGAATTATAATATTAAGTGACGAGGTAGAGTTAATGCATTATGACAGTAGGACGTTTGAATTATTAATGACGTCATATTTAATTATACACTAAAAAGTTATATTGCTCTTACTACAGATATATCATTTAAATGAGAGGGAAATATTACTAGAAATGAAAAAATAAATATAAGTTTTTTCACATTTAATTATAATAAAAAATACATACAGTGGGTATACACAAAGTATAATTATAAATAGTGTTTAGGAGTATTACCGAAGATTACAACTATTAACCGGACGGTACAATCCTAAGCTTGATAGAATTGGCATCCCCAATTCCATCAAAAATGAATACACACTTTGATTTGTTCTATTGTGCAGATTTTGGAAAACTTTTTAGGCAGGAAAAAACCTACGATGTTTACAAATATATAATTTAAATGAGAGGGAAATATTACTAGAAATGAAAAAAAATACAAGTTTTTTCACATTTAATTATAATAAAAAAATACATATTTCACACATAATTTGATATAATTGTTATATTGAATACATAAAACAATTATGAACGGATATTAGTTACTTAGTATAATTAAAGACTAATTTCATAGGTATGTTT
>CABEEJ010011057.1:0-12158 GCA_901482245.1 Timema douglasi | reverse complement strand
ATAAGCAGATATTGCCCATTTTAATAATATATTTGCAAGTATTTGAGACACGAAATAACTCAATATTGTAAGGTTGTAACAAAATTGAAATAATTTTTTTTTTACTTGAAGTATATTTTTATAAAACCAATAGGGGGCTATTTATAAACTACGTAAGGATTGTTTTCATTATTTTGACCCCTCTTACTCCCCAAA
The DNA here is from genome assembly GCA_901482245.1 of Timema douglasi. Lineage (NCBI taxonomy): Eukaryota > Metazoa > Arthropoda > Insecta > Phasmatodea > Timematidae > Timema > Timema douglasi. The sequence goes on along the minus strand of CABEEJ010011057.1, from coordinate 11,963 downwards.
TCTCCCTACTTAAGGGATTGTAATATTTCTCGTTCCCTCCTCTCCCCTGACTGATACTACGAAATTTTCTTACAATTTGGTAAATTATATTATTTTAGACAAAAGCATTCGTGATGTGAAATTATAAAATATTCATCACAGTAAAATTAGGTTTAAAACAACATAAATAAATGACATTTTATAGTTATGTATAGCTGTGTACGTCTATAGGCTATGCTTCAGCGCCATCTGTCGTCGCTAGGTGCAACCTTTTTGACTGCGCGTCTGTAAAAGTGTTATTTTTTTAGATTTTGTCTAACCATAAACATTTATAAAATCCTTAGTTAAGATGAAATCTGCCTACCCCCACGAAAACGTAAGAAATTACTGATCACTCCCACCCAAAAAATCCTTACGTAATTCTCTAAGGGTCCCCAGCTTCCAAGCCATTGGCAAATATATATTTTTTAATGTAGGTCTCAGAAAACGGGAGTTTATTATTATGCTTTTTAATGAAAATATGTAAAATCTGTAAAATATGAATAATGAACAATATGTTTATTTCATTTATACCTCTTGGTGGAATGTGATGCTCATTCCATCATGTTTCTGTAAAAATGTATATTATCTGGTTTCACAAATATTACAAGTTTTAAGTAAATGTTTCCATTTATAGACAAAGTAGAGAGAAAGTCTGTTTGGTGCACCATACGATTTATGTATTGAGGCTAATTATTAGCCTTAATAATATGGACACAAGTTAATACTATACAACTTATAAACTTGTTTGTAGTTTCGTCTTTATTAAAACATTATGTCTCACTTAGTAGATACCAAAACTAATAACACAGAAGAATCATCTATTGAAAACATTTATCTAAAGCTAATTTCGGCCAAATAGTCCATTTTAACTGCTATTTAAAAATAATATATCTAAATATTAGACGTATAAAGCACAAATATAAGGATTTATTATATTTTCTCTCTTATATTAAACTAAATATTGATTTAATAATATTAACGCGAGTGTGGATGTACGTAGATGAGATATTATTGCTTAAAATGCCAAACTACATGGCCAATTTTGCCTGTAGAGACAATAAATAATGTGGGGGAGTTTGTGGTTTTGTTAGAAGAGCTTAATGGTTTCAAACATGGACATTTGAAATTTTTAGTAAAGGTTCCTTATTGGCTATAGACCAGAGATAAGACAGCATTTTGTGAAATTCATCAACCTTTAAGAGATGAAAAAGGGGGTTCAAAAGTTTTCAAAATTCCCTGAGCATGCATTTTTTGAACTAGTGGACATAGAGACTTGAAATTTAAAATGAATGTTTCTGTATAGAAATGGGGAAGATATTTTTAGGGTTTTTCAAATTTAATCACCTAAAGGCGTGTAAAAGAGGGAAAAGGAAGCAGTATATTCAATGTCCTCCAATCAAGATGAAATTTGATATATGGAGGATTATCGGGTCGCAGAATACTAATATGAAATTAATGTATGTACGTCAACCACACGATTGCAACCCCCCCTTAATATCTATAAGGTGAGGGAGGCAGTAAATCAGGTAAAAGAGTTACCTGGTTGAACATAATAAATTTTATTGAATCAAAAACAATAATAGAGTAATACAAACATTCAATTCTGCGTGAAGCGCACCTCTCCGTCCAACAACGGAGTCAATTAGATCAAAAGGTAAACAAACTCGTAACCTCCTCAAGACGGTTACCAAACAACATTAAATTAAACCTATCAACAAAATACAGTCATGGATCTCAGTGTTATGGTCTTTAGTTCCCTGGTTGCTTCACTAACTGGAATAGTTCCCAACACAAGAGGATTGGTATAACTGTTAACTCCGCGCAACAGTTATCCAATCTAGTATAAATATTTAAGTTTCCTACAGACGCTCGTAGTAAACGTGACGTCATAGTAATATTGCAAGACCCCAATGTAATAGTAACCTACGAAACATATTAACTCTCAGTATTTGACTTGACAAACAAAGTCGAGTTCAAATACTGCAATACTCTTGAAATGAACACAAGCTGGGTTTCGAACCCGGGACCACAGACAATCTCTGGTCAAAGACCAATATTGACAAAAATATAAATTAAAGATAAATTGGGCTCAGACCCCAAATTTAAGTGGTGACGAAAGCGACGGTCTAACTTCATGCCGCGATAAGCGCGTAGCATTTCCAAACTTCAATATAAAATAAATAAGTAACAAATTCCAAATGGTAGTTTTGACAGAGTTCCCCCCATGACGCCGAAATAGTAATTTTGATACGTAAGATAATATTCCCCAAGACCTAAGTCGCCATCCTCACCTTTGTCCACATAGCCGGTGGGGTAGTAAGTGAAGTATGATCCCGGTACGGCTAATATATATACAAAACATAATTTTCAGAAAGGGGGGGAGATCGAAGGAAAGGAAGGCTGAAGAACATCACAATCTAAGGGAAGGGGAAGTTCGAGACTGACATCGAAGTGCCTCGAAGCTACGCGTAGCCGGAAGCGGAATTCTTCTTTCCTTTTTCTTCGGCTGGCCGGACACGTGTTCGAGCTTCGCTGTGGGCAGGCTAGGCGCGGCGTTCAGTCAGTTAGTCGTATCTCGCGAGAGCGGAGGCCGGTGATCGAGCTAGTGCCGTGTGTTGACCTTCTGAGGGTGGGTTGTCCGAGTTGGTGAGTGTTATTACATGTAAGTTGTTACACGATGATTCCAGAGATGTGTTGGTAAAAATGTGTGTTCAAGACTACCAAAACCAATATAAATAAATACTTTACAGGATGATAGAATATTGAAATTGTACAGAAAAAAAATAATGGGAGCACTCCAAATAATTATAAAAGTATGAACAGTTTTGTTTAATAAGTGCGACCCTGGGACATATGGAAGCGAATATAAACATAATAAAAATCTTTTATCTGTGATAGAAAACTTAAATTTTATAGTCTCTTAGGACAACTCCAAATAACCAATTAAGTCTTAAAAATGGAAATTTCTAAATAATAGTTAGAAATATGAGATGAAATATTTACAAAACTAATAAAAACAACTAATTCCAAGTGTGGCAGAAAATTGAAATGTATAAGTATATTAAAGGAGCATGTCAAATTACTATAATTCTGTACATTTTAAATTTTAAATGGGACCCCGGTAAAAAGGGCGGGGGGTGGGGGAGTGGGGGGGTTAAGGGGTTACAAAAAAACTTTAAGCTGTGATAGAATATTAAAATTTGGCAAGTAAGTAGAGTGAACTTTTAAAATAACCAAATAAATCTTAATATTTGAAATTTATAGGTGAAAGTTTAAGAAATGGTGGGGGAAGGGAGTGGACTCAACATTTACAAAAACTAATATATTCAACAACTTATCTGTGTGGTAGAAAACTTAAATTCTTAGGGATATGGACCACTCTAAATAAAACAAAAAAATGTGAAATTTTTAAACTTTAGCTATGGGAAATATGGGAGGGGGAAGCTAAAGCTAGAAATTAACTTTTGAGATGAGGTTAGAAATTAAAATTTGAAAGATAGGTAGAAATAAAACTCCAGATATCCAAATGAATGTTATAATTTAACATTTTTCAAAGGGGTTTGGAAAAGTGAGTTGAGTGGTTAAAAACTTACAAAAGTATTAGAAACAACCACTTCTCAGTGTGGTATAAAACTAAAATTCTGCACATAGGCAAAAATACCACTTCAAATAGCTATAAAAGTCAAAAAATTTTAAAGTTTATAATAGGAGTCCATAAAAAAGGGGGGAGTTTATGAAAGATTAAGTATGTTAGAAAGTCTAAATTTTGCATGCTGGTAGAGGTACGGCTTCAGATGACCAAATAAGTCTTAAATGGATAAACTACTTTGATGTGTGATATAAAACTGGAATTCGTCAAGCACAGATAGGGACCACCCAAATTAACTATAAAGTCTGAACATTTTAAATTTCAAATGAGACTACAGGAAAAAGGAAGGGAGGGGCGGGGGAATAGGGTCGTACTATTAGGAGGTAGAAAATTTAAATTTGTCTGGAATGTAGAGGGATAACTTCAAATAACCACAAATACATTTTAAATATTAGTTATTTCTAAGGAGGCTGGTGATATAGGGGGTCTCAAATTTTTAAAACATAAAAGACTAAACTACTTCTCTAAGTGTTAGATGATTGACATAAGTCAGGTGGGTTTAAAGACCAACTCAAACAGTACCAAGGCCTGAATTATTAAATTTCAAAATGAAGGCTTGGGAAATAGGGAGTGAAGGTCCCTTCAAAATATTTACAAAGCTATATAAATACAATTTTTGTAAAGAAATAAGCTTGAAATTTCGTCATGTAATTTAATAATAAAACAGGGTTTAGTCACTAGACAGGGATACATTTTTCACGTTAATTCATTTTAAAAATCTTATCTAGTGCCGCTATGCATATGACAAATATTCTAACAACTATTTACATCACCAAGTGAAGAAAATTAAACTATATATTTCTACTGGGGCGATAATTATTTTTTGACCAAAAAATTGATAAAAAAACTGCAAAATAATGGCATTTTCTCGCGTTTCCTAAATTCTTGAACAAGTGGAATTTTCAAAATTGAAGCCCAGGAAATGGTAGCGCTTAAAATGTATACAACCAAAATATAACATTCTTTACGATGTTGTTAGGTTGACATTAGGTAGCCACGGAAAATATCATATAAAATAACCAAATAAGTCTTAATGTTTTAAATTAGAATTGTGGAAGCTAAGGAGGGTGAAGGGGACAGAGGGCTTTCTAAATGAGAGTAAATAGCCATCTTTCCAAAGACAATATACTTTTATGCACGAAAGAAAATTTAAATGTGTCAATTTGATAAAACACATAACCATAAAAGTTAGAAAGTTTGGAATTCGAAAATTTAATGCTGGGAACTTGGAGGGGCCTCTAAAATTTCCTAAGCTATAACTTTATTTTACTATAAACTGATTTAAAACACATTTTTTAATTTTCATTGCACATTAATATAAAATATTAATACTGAAACTTAGTACCCTTTCGGGTTATACGCTTAAGTACTAAATACGATTATGGGTTAGGATTTGAGAAGGTTATATATAGACGACGTGAACCCACATTTGCGTGGAGGGAGAGTGGAAAACCATTTGAGGAAAACCACCCCAGTTCAACTGAACGAGATTATAACTTCGGTCTCCCCGTCCTCAACAGTCTAGTTCAACACGAAACTAGTGCGTTAAGTAGGGTAGAAAAGGGATCTACAGGGCGGAAGTAGTATCGGTGGAGATGATGGGGGGATGTGCGGACGCGCTAGTTGTGTTGTGTGTCTCTCTCTCTCTCTCTCAAGGTAGAATGGGGCTCTATGTTGTGTCTCTCTCTCTCTAAATGTGCATGGTGTTTTCAGGGCAGTGGTATCTCCGGGGGGGTGGGTATGGAGGGAGTATAAAAGCTCCGTGGGGAAGGGACGCGCGAGAGGTGTTGTCTCTCTAATCTTTTCCGTCTCCGAGGGGGTGGGGGGGGATGTGCGTCCACGCGAGAGGTGTTGTTTCTCTCTCTCATATTATAAATCTTTTCCTCTTAGAATATAATCTTAAAAAGGATACCCTTCTATCTCTATGTATTTCTCTCCCTCTTACAATAGCGAGGTGTATCGATGGAGGGCGGAGGAGAGTAGCGAGGTGGTATATAGCTCTTTAAATGTGCATGGTGTTCTCAGGGCAGTGGTATCTCCGGGGTGTGAGGAGTATGATCGCGGTGGAGGGAGTAGCAGCAGGAGGGTTTTTTCAAGGAAACCTAATCTCTTTGATCTTTATACATTTAATAAGATCTTTGCAAGTATTGCTTCTCTCTCTTTTTCTCTTAGAATATAATCTTAAAAAAGGATACCCTCTATCTATCTCTCTCTTACAAGGAACTTAGAAATAGTATGGATTCTTTTAAATCTCTTACTCTATACCTTTATTCATCTTTCTTAACGTGATCGTGAACTTTTCAACTAAGGTTAAATAAATAGTACAGCCTCTTATTTAACGTGTATATTCTTAAGATTACGATGATACATACAAAGATTATTAAAAAATAAAATTCTTTCTCTCAGAAAAAAATAAGTCTTTCATATAAAAAAATCTCTTTCTCTAAAGTCTTTTGGGTAAACACGCTCACATACGTCTCACCGTCATAGAACGCGCACACGCGAGCTCCTAGCTTCACCACTTGAATAGCTCGTACTTGTCATCGCCTGGATATATCAGTCCTCGCTGTGAAGCGTTAAAGCGAATTCTGTACCTCGCGCCAAAGTTTTTACCCGGAATACGCACTCTGCCCGTCACAGTCTAGCGTTATGATGTTTGGCTCGTCCTCCGCTTCACTGACTTCTTCATCTCCTTCTAGACGACGAACGTTGTAGGTCCTGTACTTTTCAAGTTCGGAGATGCACTTGACCCGATCGAGCTCCTCATGCTCGATCCGATCCAATTCCGCACACAAAGCGTCCTCCTCTTGCAGAATTTGTGGCTCGTCTCCTTCCTTCTTGACCCGATCGAGCTCCTCGCGCTCGATCCGATCCAACTCCGCGCACAAAGCGTCTTTCTCCTGGAGAATTTGTGGCTCGTCTCCTTCCTTGAGATTGTAGACGGGACATGACGTAGAACAGCGCTCGACGGACTGACTCGATTCCCACATTCGGGGATTATGACATCCGAGCCAGTGTACGGAAGAATCGCAGTGCTCACTGTAGCCCTTGTCAACCGCCGCGATGTAGTATTCTAAGCCGCCGTTCGAGATCTTAATTTCGCTCATGTCCTCCAGACGGTAACCTGACTGTCTAAACATATCGAATGTGATGCGTCTCTCTCTACCTCACGACCGCTTTATATGCTCGGAATGGAGGGGAACACGCCCTCCCTCCCGCTTCTACACTATATCCTTCGAATCGATCCACGAATTGTGCGTCGAGTCAAACCCTATCCATTTGACGTATACTCTATTTCAGGAACGTCTGACTATCTTCTCTACAAGGTAAACATCCGGATACGAAGTCTTTCTAAGCTCCTTACCGTAGAGACCTCCTGTGATAGGCTTACCTTTCATATCTTCGAGTAGGAAGGTCCTGGGATTAGTCTCAACGACGTTACGTATTTTAAACAGTTCGGTCGACCAGTTTGCGGTATAATCCTTTTCGAAAACGTCCTTATACTTACTGATACGGACTATATCACCCACTTTAAATTTGTTTGGTGTAGAATCCGATATCTTGAGACGTTTATAGACTGTATGTAAAAGTTTGTCGTCCTTGACGTCTATAGGCTTCATCTTTATAGTCAAGTGTACCGTACGGTTGTATTCGTTCAGTAACGAATCGATCATATCGATCCATCGATACGATCATTTAGCCGTGAACCTCCTTCACATTATGTTCTTGAGAGTGCGATTAAATCGTTCCACGAAGCTAGCCTTGACGTTGTTGTATGTAGAATAGTGATTGATTCTCTTTCTCTTCATGAGTGTTTTGAATTCCACGTCGTAAAACTCTGTCCCATTATCCGTTTGGAGATGACGTACGGGAGGTAAACCTTTGTCGGTCACCTTGTCGATGAGGAGAGCCATTGCGGCGCTGACATTCTTACCCGTCTTAGTCTTGAAAGGCGTGGCCCAAGCCCTCTTGGAATACACGTCGATGATGGTGAGAAGGTACTTGAACCCCTTATTCGATCCGGAGTACGGTATCATTTCTACCAGATCGGCCTGAAGTAGTTCGTTCAAGCCTCGTACGCTAACATATCTTCGGGGAAATCGCCGTCTTACAGGACGATGAATTTCACGCGCAATCTTCCACTTGACGGTGGACATAATTATGATAAAATACCGAAGAGATGAATGTCTTTATACGATGATTCCGGCCTCACGTAATATCCTCAATGATAGAAACGATCTCGTTCTCGTGAGCGGAATGACCGGCCTCAGTAGATGCGTGCAAGAGTCGTAATCGATCGATCAATTCGTTAGGATTGTTCCAATAGGTATAATCGATTCCACTTACTGTCTCCATCTTGTATAAACCGTCGCCCTCAAGCTCCTCCTCAAACATAGGTTTGATGATTAACGAATACTTTGATCCCGTGCGCATCTTGATACGAGCGTACGGGTCGTTTTTCAACCGATGCGCGTTCGTTTCTTCGAGCATAGACTTGTATACTTTCAGATCCTCCTTAGTATAATGCGTAGGTGCTCTTCTGAAGAGTAATTCTAATAGCCCTCGGGTATACGGTACCGTCATATTGTTGAGAAGTATTGTACCGTCACTCCTGTCAAATACGATACGGGTATCTCCGAGCTTGGTAGAGTTACATTCATGGCGGACTCCATAGGGCTTATCGGAATGCGCGTGAGATAAGTATCCAATAGATGTCGTTCTGCAATCTCTCAGGCGAGACTTCTGCCTCCTCGGGTTCGGGTTCAGTGAACGCCTTCGCCATCTTGTTTAGAGGATCCGTGATAGGTTTGAATGTTTCACTCGCGACGTGCTCGGAATCGTGTCGGGCATCGCGTGGTTGCTTATGCTTTTCTTTAATAATCTTACTCGCTTTTATGATATCCTCCGTGACCTTCGTCGACATGATGTGAGGTGCGAATGTCTCTTACGATTAAGAAACGGTTCATTATATCTAAACGTAAGTAAAACCTTGTTCGAAGTGTAAAATCTGAGGCGTCGTCGAGTGTTTTTCTATCATGAAATATATAGAATCATCTTTGGATACCTCGAAAGGAGGGTCATCGATAATTTAAAGATTCAACAAGCAAATAACACCTTACATGTTCATGACCATCGTTGAAGCGATCCCTGCCCTCTCGAACTTATAACCGCGTTCACCCGTTAGAGTCAATTCGAAATGTCTCGCATCCTTCCTCATAGGTTTTGAATCCAAGTAGATGTAGATGAAACTGCGATTAACCGTAGAGTCTACATAAGCTTTAGGCACAGCGTCTGAAGGTAACGAGGGCGTACCTATGTTTCGTAAAACTAGGCCACCCGCATTGTGAAGCCGATCGTTATCTGCCTCCTTTACGGATAGTATACCTCTCGCTAGCATATCGTTCAATTCGGTGTAAACGGTCCGTTGTATCGCGAAAGATTCTTCTAGGCTTAGCAGCTTTGGACCTAAAGCGTCAAGCGCCGTTTTATTTTCGTTGAGACGATCTTCATGATGACGAGACAGTTTACACACCGCCTCAATCCCTTGACGGTTACTCTTCTCGAAGTTGACGTATTTTATTCAATCGTTCTCCAAATTCTCGATCAACGATTCCATCTGTCCTTTGTTGACGTCCTTGACCGCGTTGAGGGTGAGTATCTGCTCGTTACTATAACTCGAATCCATCCTATCGACTTAAAACTTGTTACAGACATCCTTAGGTGCGATGGGCGTCTCAACGTTGACGATCCTCTTCGATCTAGCGTCGTAATACCCTTGAGAGTTTAGAGTCAGATTTCCTTCCGTCTCAACGAGATATATATATTTGTAGAGACTATGACCTAATTTAGATATGGACGACATGATGTCTTATCGCATACTGAATACGCGTTCATGTCAATCGTGCAAGATAAAGGTATCGAACCCATAGCGATATCGCTCTTTATCAATCTCTTGATCTTTGCTCAACACAAGAAAACCGTACTTGTGTTTTTTCCAACACAGTGAGCACACCTCCTTAAATTTTTGGAATGTCACATCCGTGGTCACGTGATCGTCGTAGACGTGTCTCAGGTTCGTATCGTCCATCCTATATAGGATGAGAAGATTGGTGTTATCTCTGAACATCTGTTTCGGGATGCGCGAGTACGTCTGGCAGAGATAGAAACAGTCTATAGCCTTGTGTCTGCCCATACTGAAATAAGCCTGTATATTAAACTGTTTATCGCAAGTGACGTCGTCAAAAATGAATACAGTGTCGGGTTTGGCCTCGGATGGGGGGATAATTTCCTCATTGTCAGAATAAGTAAATTAGCCCATGCCTTCAACGAGCGATAGAACCTTCGATAAACATTGATACTTGGGCTGGTATAACGATTTAGAGTAAACGTACACGTTCTTGAAGCGTAGACCGTTATGTTCCTCCAACAGACTGATCATAGCGTTGGTTTTACCGCAATTCGAAGGTCCGCAGATGATGTAATGGATAGTATCAGGCAACAACGTGCCGTGTCTCTGAGGTAAAGCTCTACCCGCATCGTGATCTTTGTTGCGTACAGTTAAAGAGTCTGTCTGTTTCTCGAGCCGCATGCCGACTAGTTCATCTATAATTATAATGCACGCACCTATATAAACACGAATCAGTACGTGTCATGAGGCGAAGAAGAGGGGGTGGATTGTTAGATAAGATAATCAATAATCTGCCGTTTGAGGCACATATACCCGGATACCAGTACTGCGGACTGGGAACAAAGTTGGAAAAACTATTGAAACGAGGTGATCCCGGAATAAACGAGTTAGATCGATACTGTAAGGAACACGATATCACCTACTCCAAGGTGAAATATCTTGCAGGACGTCATACCGCAGATCGTGAACTTATCGAGAAATCGTGGAAAAGATTACTCGCACCTGACTCGAAGTTGAGCGAGAAAGCCGCTGCGTCGGCTACAAACTTACTCGAAAATAAAATGACTACCTAAACGTGCCCTTACTGAAACGGATCTGCGCAAGTACGCTAGCAAGATAAAAATACCCTTCTTTAGGGGAGTATTTACGAGGGATGCTTTACCTAGCAGCCCCCCTTGGAAGATAGAGAGCGCCATCATAAATCTTGATAATGATAGTGGTAAGGGTACGCATTGGGTAGCGTATAAGAAAAACGGTGAGCGGGTGAATTACTTCGATAGTTTCGGTGATCTAAGACCGCCACTCGAACTTGTTTGATATCTCGGAGGAATATCTATCACCTATAATCATACACGGTATCAAGAGTACGGAACCGTTTTATGCAGCCATCTTTGTTTAGCTTTCCTTAAATACTCGCGCTGACGCTCGATCTTAGTAAATATGTCTATGACACTTACACTGACGAGTCAGAGTTCGAATCTGACGGAGAACTATTTCCCACATATCCTGCTCGGAGAACGTAATAATAAATTTTATTGTGACGTTAAAGAGTATACCGTCCCTCCGGGCACCTATGTACTTGAGGAGTTGGACCGATTCTTGCGAAGAGAAGTCTCGAGTGACGTAAAGCTCTCGATTATCGATGACCCTAGCACTTTAAAGAGCTATATCACTTGCAATAAACCTATTTACTTAACCCAACCCGGTACGTTCGCATCCTTGCTAGGGTTCGACTCTGTCATACTTCCTGCAGGGAAGACACACATATCTACCAATACCGTGAATATTCATCACGTGAATGTGATCCGCGTAGAATGTAGTCTCGCTAGCGGGGCTTACGTCAACGGGGAAACGAGTCATACCATGCACGAGTTCAGCATGACCGTCCCGCCGGGCTATAAGATAGTGGAAGCGCCGAACAATATCATTTACCTTCCAGTAACGAAACGAGTAATAGAATCTATCGCAGTACGACTTATCGACGAACGAGGAGATATCGTCAACTTTAGAGACGAGACGATATCGCTACGTCTACATCTGAAACGAGTTGGTGGAGATGGGGCTCGTACAAGATAAACGAGACGACGTCGTCTTCCTCAAAACATTGAGAGAAGAACAGTGAAAGTGTTAACACCTGCAAATAAACTATATTTAAGACGTCTAAGCTACTCGTTACGAAAATAATGTATGATGCCGTGGACATTATTAACATTGGAGACTCTGCCGCTTTCGATACGTCCTTGACCAGTTTCCAGTATCATTGCTACGCCTCGTATATTCCCGGACCGTTAGCTAACGGAAATGAGCTTAGGATATCTATCCAACAAGAAGGGCTGTACACGTTACCTCACCGTTCTCTACTACATATCAAAGGACGACTACTTT
>CABEEJ010011056.1:0-11194 GCA_901482245.1 Timema douglasi | reverse complement strand
CCCCCCCCGGCTCCACAACATCATAATAAAACTCTCATCACATCATCTCATTGCGGGTACGACGTGTAGACTATCTTCTTGTTGTACCCTGGGCAACGCTCTGTGTCAACAGGACGGCTAGTAGTCTACACGTAAGGCACCCGAACCTGGACGTCAAAGTCTTTCCCGGTCAAATGTGTCATGCGATGAGAAATTTTTTTTTACCCTTATATTAAAAAGCTAATTAATTTTTTTGGTCGGGTGAACTGGGGGTGGTTTTTCCTAAATGGTTTTCCACTCTCCCTCCTCTTAAATGCGGGTTCACTTCCTCTAATTCAACATTCTCTATTCCTAATCCATTAGAGTAATTAGTAATTAAAGCGTATAACCCGAACGGGTAGTAAGACGCGGTGCTAAATATTAATATTAAATTAATTTTTTATTACTAACAATTTCCTGAAAACAAGACTTGAATGTGTATACTCACAGCGACTTAAGTCTTTAAAATATATTATTTAAAAAATAGATATTAGTGAGTCACCTGATATCCCTCAAAAACTGTAATGCCAAAATAATGTCGGTTTTTATCAAGCTGAACACTTCATTATAAAAAAAAACTTTTACACAGTTGAAACTTTTTTTTTGCTAGAGAAAACATTAGATTGAAAGATAATAACGGGACATTTGATATTAAGAAGGCATTCTGGACGTAAAAAAAATAATATTTGTTTTCTCTGGGACTTTGAAGAAAGGTTTCTCCCGTGTGGCTCGAATTTCTAGGAAGAGCTATGGTTGATAAAAAAATAAAATATTTACTCGACATTCATGTACGCCATGAGTTGTGGTGGGGTTGAAAGAAAAACATCGCCAGGATGATATATCTTGTTAGCGGCTGAGGAAGTAATATGAGGATGTTGTTACAGTCCTCAAAGTATTAAAAACACGAGATACATACTTTAAATTGAAATTAAAACTGGAGTTTCTCTACTAAATTAATTTAGAGCATAATCTTAAATTTAACTTGTAGCATTAAATAAATGTTAAACTTTCTTAAAAAGTACTTTTTCACACAATTGTATAATAGAGATTTAACCATAATTATATTGAGTTCAAATATTTTTTATCCACGTCTTACTAGTTACTATACCCTCCTGGCTATTAAAATTTAACTAGGCTAATAGTTCAGACACGAAAATGGCATAATGTAGAGAAAATGAAGAGAGAAAGGAAAGACCACTTAAAAAAAAAGTCACACAAATAACACTAAAAGGGGATCCGAAAACCAAACGCCCAATCAACCTAGACTAGATGAACCTGACGTTCATTCCTCGTGCCCGAGTATGCAGCTATTATTGTACTTGTTTATGTTTATGTCCCTTAAAACTAATCTCTATTCTTTCCTTCTCCTGACTCTTTAAATAATACGTTCAACAAACAAGTTACTAGCCCCTGAGTTTGGGAGGGCAAAGGCACTTTAATAAACGTAGAGAAGGGATGTGTGCAACCCCCCTCCCCCCCCTCGATATTTGAATAAAAACTTTCGTGCCACCGACAATTAAGTATATTATGAGTTTGACACCTTTGACTGCGTAACCACCGGTCTTTCTCCTCCCATTGACTTCCATTTACTTGGTTAATGTCCACAGTGCAATGGAGTTTTGAAGGAGCATTTAGTCCATGTGGTATTCGTTCAAATTCTACTTTATTAATTTGATAAACTTAACGTAAATAAATAAAGAACTAAAAAAATAATTTTTAAACATTAACTAAAGTTTTATTAGTTATTTTGTTGATATTTTTAAAAGCATCGATAGCCTGTTTGGCCAATCAAACTTTATGTACAACACTATGAAGAAGAAATCCATAGAGACCATATAGAACCGTATAAAAGGTGGAACAAACATAGTTAATATTATTATTATTAGCACCGCGTCTTACTACCCGTTCGGGTTATACGCACTTACGCTAATGTGTAATGGTAGGCTGATTGTGAGATGAAATGGAGGACCTACAGTTTAACGTGGAATCCGAACCATGGTGGAGGCCTGGCATTCCTCACATTCACAAGTTGTGATTAATACACGGCTTGTCAGAGGTGAAGGAAGGGTTTGGTAATCAGATAAATCTGTGCCGGGACCTGGGATTGAACCCCGGCCGCCAGCACAGAAGTCTGACACCTTACCCCTAGACCACCAGTTCACCAACAAACATAGTTAAATGAGTTGAGAATAACCCCGTTTAAATTCAAAGAACCTTACTTTATTTGATGATCTCATCCATTTATCTCAGCTATATTGTAAAAAGCTTAGAAAAAACTTGCCTGTTCACGAAACTCTTAGGTTAAAACGGAAACAAATATGGATAGTGTTATAAGTTAACGTAATTTAATAAACAGTCATTTATTGTACAAATAAGAGCTATCAGTTTTAGAAAATTCCTTTCGAATTAATAATTCACTAAATTTAACGTGAAGATGAAGCTAATCTTATGAGACACGAGCAAGTGTGTAAACATCAGTTATAGCCGTCCCGAGTTGTTCAACAGGCTGTATCCTTCCCCTTCGAACCGTTGAAGCAACCCTTGTTGAAATGTCATCGTTTGATGTCGCACGAGCGAAAAGAGAAAGTTCCTGACTTTTTTCTCAACCTTGCGGTATGTCTTCTTCGCATCACGGAGACATCTAGTATAAAACTCCGCGGAAAAATTTAAATAAAGATTTTAAAAGACTAATTCATAATGTTCTTGTGTTACCATTATTATTATTATTATTATTATTATTATTATAATCATCATCAGCAGCAGCAGCAGCATGATCAGGATATAGTCTGGGGAAAAGAAAGGGAAGGTTTTTATTTGGTCCACCACGTATTACTGACCAGTCCGGACTATTCACATTTTTACTCTAATGTTTCGTGAAGGTATAATTTAGAGGAAGTGTACCCAAATTTGCATTTCATAAATAACTAAAGCTACTAAAATATATAATATTGTGCTAAAAATAAGGTAAGAAAATTGTTTGTGCATTTCTTAGAAATTTAAAATCAAATGTTTTCCCCTTTAAATTAAATTTAAATGTGTACTATTTTATAAAATTTTGTAAAAGATTTTGAAAATGTTCTTTTTGGACGTCTTACACGGTCGAGCTTCTGGAACGTTCCAGGCGGCAATCTGCAAGTTCAGCGATGTATTAAAGTAGGAGGAAGAAGAAGGGAAAGGAGTCTGGGTCAGGGTTGAAGTGCACCCACCCAACGAGGCGGCCGGCTCCCATCTGCAAGAAGTCAGCGGCGAGCGTCGGAAGAACAGCCGTCGTCAGCGGAGTTGTGAATCCCGTCATGGCCGGGGGAGTTGAAAGATTCAGTTTACGGTTACTTAAGCCACCTACAGTCAGGATGGAGCTCGTGTCTGGCAGCAAGTAGACCTTCACTAGCCGGAAGACCAATATTTTAGCTGTTGCACCCCTCAATGGCCAATACGTCTGCAAGCGTGACCTTTCCAACTACCGAGGAAAGGAGTGCAAGCCGCTGCAAGGACAAAGCCAGCCGGACCCCTCCAACTCCCGGAGGCGATCGTGCCACTGTCCGTACCCAACAAAAGTTACCTTACTTTATTAGGGTGGGAGACGATACAACCCTTTCCAAGGCAAACAAGGCTACCAGCACGAACTCCTAAATCACCGTGGACGTGCGTGAAAGTGGTGGCATATGGGAGGATTCAGCCCTTCTTAGGATCGATAGCTTCAGCGTGGCGAAGTCTCTCTAGCTTGAGTTAACTGCCCTCCTCAGTGTGGGAGACGAAATGGTCTTTTCCAGGGCCAACACAACTATGACCTCACAAATCACCAAGGATGTGAGCAGAAGTGGTGGAAAATAGGAGGGTTCATCCCTTATTATGGCTGATAGCATCAGAGCGGGCGAGGTCATCGAGGGCCCTCCAACTCCCGGAGGGGAGCGTGCCACTGGCGGCAGCCACCAAGAGCGATTTACCCTTCTTCGGGCAGGTGACGATACGACCCTGTCTAGGGCCACAAGGGCATCCGGTATGGCTTGGGGAGAATTGCCATCCTCCTACAAGGCGTCAGCAGCAATGTTGATGTAGAACAATCCAGTGGGGCCCCTCCAGCTTTAGAAGGTGTGCGTATCACTGATGACCAAAAAGCACTGAAGAACCCTTCTAGAGTCTCCAGCCAAGAATCCGAAAGGGATAGCAAAAGACCCCTCAGCACTATGGTTGAAAACCTGACGGTGCGGAAGGAAGCCCTGAGCAGGATGACCCTAGCAGTCCTTTGCTGGTAAAGACTACAGAATGATGAAATGATGCATGGCTACCACAAAGATCCAAAATACCTGTGTCAACGCCAACACTTCTCACCAAGGGTTGTCATGTGGAAATAAGCCTTCGGGTGAGTTTTCAGTTTGATTCTGAAGACCAAGTCAAGGCTTTCCGCGTGTTGACGGATCATGCTAGTCTGTGGATGTGGAAGGTTTGAGCTGAGACTTAGTACTCTAATTGATATGTGGCGAGTCAATCAAGGGGTTAGATGATAAGTCTAAAGGGTTTCAGATCGTAAACCCCCGACGAAGGGAGAAGGCCGGCAACACCAAGAAGCCACTGGGGAGAAAACCCTAATCATTTAGGCTGTACTTCCAGTGATGGAAAGAAAAGGAAAGGTGAGCCAAGCGAGAGTGTGCCTTAATCGGGCCAAAATGGGGAGGGGAGGAAACTCAAGGGTAACAACAAAATCTACTCCCAGCCCCAATCAGACTTCATCGGTTCTGGACCTGACCACAAGGCCAATGGGAGAATCTCTCCCAGAATCCTCTGTAGTAATATGGAGAACTATGCCAAAGTGGTGAGGGCATTCAAGCCAAGATTCAAAAGCCGGTGGAAGCCGTAAGGCAATTGGGAAATTGTGTACGACTCCAGTGAGGTTCAGAAGGAGCTTACCACATTATCCAAGGGCTTCTGCCTAGCCTTGGGATCCAGCAATGGTTCTATGAGCTTGACAAGGAGAGGCTGGTCAGGGTGGTGCCCAAGAGACTTCTGACCAACACAAACCCTAATTACGTCCAGGGAGAGCTTTTGGAGATGGTATTCTCCGTGAAAGCCATTACCTAGATGCTCTTCTATTGGAAACGGAACTGGAAACCCTCAGAGAAGCAGAAATAGCCAAACTTCATCGTCTCTCTGGCACCCAAGTACCATACTGTATAGTTGTATACTTGCTCCACATCTAAGTGAAGAAATACAAGTAAGCTATTAGCCATTTTTATTGCAAGAACTGTCACTGGTTTGGTCACGTGTGGAAGGATTGCCAAGATAGTCCTAGGTTTGCGTTCTGTGGTGTCTATCACGAGGGGGGTAGGTGCCCGGAGGAGAAATTATCTCTTCCGAAGTGCCTACACTGATCGGAAACTCACTCCTCAGCCTGATTTGGTTGCCGAACATACAAGTTCCTACAGGGTACAAGGGAGAATAAATGGCCTTATCGAAGGCCAAATGCCTGCCTTCAGCACACGTTGCAGAATGGATGGTGATTGTGATTCCTGATTCAATACCAAAGCCACTGGTGAAAGCGTTCACCAGTGTGTTGTTATGGAGACCAACCCACCTACTCTTCAAGGCTGATGTTCCCACTAAAGCCACAGTCATAGAGCCAGCCATAGCTGGCCCCTCTGCCCCTATGGTAGAGGATCTGCATGAGACAACCTCTCTCTCTCTCTCTCTGCCAATACTTCCTCCCAATTTCCCACTTCTCTTACTCCCAATCCCGCACCCTATAACCCCTCAATCCACTTTGTTTTCTCTCCTCTCGTAAACCCCACCCCAAAAGATAAGGCTGCCAAGCTCAAAGCTTGTATTGAGTTACTCAAAGAGATACATGAACTTGATCCTTGGGACAGTTCATCGAGTCTCTTAAGGAAGGTCCAAACTTCTCTGAGGAGCATCCTTGGTCACTTGGTCGTGGAGAACATTATCTTCTATCTGGTCGACAATGGCAGCAGACCCAAATAGAATACCATCAGCGTTGATGGAACTCATTTTCGCACTCTGGAACGCTAACGGAGTGGTGGAAGAGGGTTGAGCTCAAAGGTTTTCTGGCTGGTATAGTGTAGATATAACTATATTGGGAAAAACTAACTTTGGAGGCCTGCAATAAGGTTCTAGTTGGCAGAGTTCCTCCATAATTGGAGAGAATGAATTGGGTGTGGGGCCAGGGATGACTAGGCCATCTTGGTCTGAGGGGCCTCAACCCTAACGGGATCTTGCTTCCTCCTCTCCAACACATGAAAGCATCAGCTATCCAGCTGATGACTACTACCAGCCCAGTGCTTTTCATTTCCATCTACTTCTTTCAACAGCGTTGGTTAAACTGGGTCACTGGTGAAGACATGTAAACGTTTCCACGATATACTAGGCCTGTTTTAATAGGTGATGACTTCAACGCAAGCCGCCCTTCATGAGGCTCTCAGATTATGGATTGTCATGGTAAATTTATCCACGACACCATAGATCAACACGGCCTAGAGGCTATTGGACCACACATTTTCAACCACTTCCCTTACACTCTCCGCCACCACCAGGACGTCTACGACTTTATTATCACAGAGGGATAAGTCATCGATTGACAATGAAGTCTCTGATAGATCATAATACTGTTCTTGTGAACCTGGTGCGCAAAGTGTCCTTCATTGGCCACACGAAAAAACTTACCTGAGGGTTACTGACTAAGAAAAGTTCAAAATTTGTTGAGAGAGAGGTTGGGACTTGCCCTTACCTTTGAAACGGCAGCATAAGTCACCCTGGGTTAGGAGTGAATAAATTCCACCATCAAGGGAGCCCTCGAAGCATTGACGCCAAGACACCGTCCTAAGAGAGCTACACATGTTTATTTGCTTGATTTTATCCTCAAATAAGTCCGGGCTAAAAATTGGCTGAAGAAGGCTTGTCAAACCTCAAGGAAGCCGGTAGATAAGGCTAACTGGAATCGCAAAGTCCATACGAATTGCGAGACAGTAAAAATATACCAAAACCTTGTCTGAAAGGAAAAGGTTGAGAGCCTGTGTGTACAGGACAGGTCTTTGTGTTAATTAACGAGAAACTTGATGTTGGTTCCTACACCAAGGCCACAAAGTGTCGGATGGAACGGAGTGGCCAACTCCAACCACTATAAGCCCGATATTCTGGCTGAGAACTTAAAACTGCAATTTTTCTGAATGACAGCCCGTCAGACCTGGTGAACATAAAGCGAATAGAGGAGGTAGCCAGTGCGTCTCTTGGAGACCATTAGATGAACCCAACCCATTTACACAACAGAAATGTTGTAGTAGCCATTAGCTTCTTTAAGACTAAATAAACCCCTTGGAATTGGTGGCATCAGAAACGCGGTCCTCAAAACCCTACCTTTGGAGGCGATAGCCTTGCTCAAGTGTTACTCAACGCCAACCTAATACCGATTCATTTTACTGAGGTCTGTAACTATGCCACGTCCTTTGTTTTCCAAAATCTTGTTAGGACCTGGTCCTAGCTTAGTCTTGCTGACCGATTAAATTGCTCGACTGTTCGGAGGGGTGGTTTACCACCTGGAAGACGAGTATAATTATAGAGAATAGCACAAAAGTGTTCTTCACATGGAAAAAAAAGTACTACAGGTCGGCTCCTCTAAGGGACTTAGGTTGGACACCAAACTGACCTGTATAATAATCTTAACTGAATGACTTACCAAGGCGAGGCAAAGAGTGGGGTGTCTAGGCCCACTGGTGATCAGGCGTAGCGCCCTGTCCACGAGTAACGGACTGGTACTACCAGCAGTTGCTCAGGCCTATTATCGATAATGAGTGTTTTTCTTGGTGTCAGCTGGTGGGTACGTATATGAGGAGGATATAGGCTTTCCATAATCGATGGCACAATCAATTTGGACATCCCTGGAACGTTCACAACGTGACTCTGCACCGGTAATTGGAGATTTTTACCATCAACACCACTTCCGAAAGCTTGGGATGGCTTTTTACGACAGGCCTCCCGGAACAACCAATTTTCTTATCCAAGGGTTTAGGAACGCCATAGAACCTGAAGGGTGCCACCAACGTCACAAAGCCCTACTCTGATAGGCAACAAGTGTAAAATTTTGTCAATGGCTGGTTCTCACCTAACCTCCTATTGAATAGTGTCTCCACACATTATTCTAAAAACCCATATCCGTTTTGCAGTTTCAACTCCCCATAATAATTAAAACGTGTTTTGTTCTCTTGTTTCAGTAACCTTCGAGAAGTATGACAACCCACCCCTACATCTCAGTCAACATCATGGTGTGACCAATTGTTCTGTACATTATAGAATTTTCTCTTGTGTTCCACTGCATGCCAATATGAATCTAGTCTTTTCTATGAATCAATATAGTGACTCATACAAACTTCTCTATACAGCAGACAAAAATTTCCAGTTCCATTCTGTTAATCAGTCTGTACAAACGCAGTGTCACTATTTATTATATTATATTCAGTGTAATGCGCTCCATTACCATTTAGCAGAAATGTTAACGTGAAATCTAGTTTTATTTTGGGTTTTTCTGAATTATATTCTCAAAATATGTGCTTTAGATCGTGGTAAACTTGGACAATGAGTTCTGTAAGAGTGAGTGATGTAAACAAAAAAGTAGTTAATGAAAGATCTTAATCTTTACTAAGTATGCGTGAAGTGAAAGAGACCAGTGCCTTACTTAACCATGAGAAATTGTCAAGTTTTATGGGATGAGTCGAGAAATTTAAAATAGTAGAAAAGCAAGTACCACGTGAGTATAGGTTACTCAAGACACTTGGCTCTGTAGAGTGCAAGTCTAAAACCTATTTTGTGGGAGGGTGAAAGGAGTGGCGTGGCTTCACAACCGACCAAAGTATCCTTCCGCACCAACAAGAACAAATGGATCATGGAAAATGTAGATGTCACTAGCTACCGAACAGTTCTTGCGAAAAAAGCATACGTTTGGAAATATAAGTTTTCTCGAGAACGAGTGAAATTGTTATGTTAATATTTTCAACAACTCTTCTAAGATAATGAATCGATATTTATTATTTGTTACATTTTCTTATTTTTTGTTATGTAACTGGCAGTTTTCTAATAAAAAATATCAAAATTATTGATATTTAATCACTGCTAACATTATAGAGGAGGCGTGTACATAAAAAGTATAGCTTTATTATTATTATTATTATTATTAGCACCGCGTCCTACTACCCGTTCGGTTTATACGCACTTACGCTAATGTTTAATGGTAGGGTGATTGTGAGATGAAATGGAGGACCTACAGTTTAACGTGGAATCCGGACCACGGTGGAGGCCTGGCTTTCCCCACTCAGATAAATCTGTGCCGGCACCGAGGATTGAACCCCGGCCGCCAGCACAGAAGTCTGACACCTTACCCCTAGACCGCCAGGTCACCGATAAGTATAGCTTAATCAACATGTTTATATTCTTGAACAAACTATTTCGGAAAAGCAAATCGCAAAACAAGAAAAATTCTCGAATATAACTGTTCCCATGGCTCTGCAATTCCACGCTAAATGAGCCAATCGCCTTAAACATAATGATGTTCTTGAAGTTCAGATGGTAGAGGAATTAATATTCCCAGTGAGATGAAAAACGTGATGTGTTTTATGGTTTAAGAGATGCACTGTTGGATATTTTAATATGTTATCTATTCGACATGGTGGTAGAAACCCTATGATTAAAGAACTTAGTCGTCGTTATAAAAATATCACTCAAAATGACACAAAGATGTTTTGAGTTTTTGTGAGCCTTGTCAACAAAAAAGAAAAATGGTTAAGAAAGGCGTTGTTGTTAAATACATGTTATTTTCACATCTGAGCTCAAAATATCAAGTAGACTTTATAGAATGCCGGTCTCAACTTGATGGATTTTACCAATAGTCCCCTACCAGCTTACTAAGTTTATTGTGTTGAGACCTCATCAAACAAAGAGAGTAGATAAGTTGTAATGCAGTTGCTCGATATATTCCTGTTGTTTGGTGTGCCATGCATTCTTCAGTCCAACAATGGCAGAGAACTATATTGTAAACTTATGGTTTACATAGAAATAGTTCGTCCAGAACTTAAGATCGTTAATAGATAACCAAGACATAACCAGAGCCAAGGAATGGTGATAGGGCTAACCAGGACATAGGAAACCTAATGACAACTTTGATGAAAGACAACCAAGTCACTTCCTGGAGTACCAGGCCAAAATTTATTCAGGTTAGGAAGAATAGAGCCAGCTTTTTACTCTGGTATTAAGAAGTCACCCACTTTACGAGGCTATGTTTGGCTGTGCACCTAGAGTCGGTCTGTCAACAACCCCTATTTAGAAATAAATATTTAATTATGTGGGGGATGAAAAATCATAACAAGATGCTATGAATATATCAAGTACTTAATATAAACCTGATAGTGAAGTATTAGTAGAAAAAACCATGCCAAATTAAAAGTGTTAAATTATGTGTCTTTTTTTTCTTCAAAAGATTGCAAGGAGAACCTATTTATTTTTTTGAAATGTGAATAGCCTGTCCACATATCAGGCTCATAAGATTGTAATTTGGAAAATAAAATTGAACAGAAGGGCTTCATATCTAGAAGGAGAGACGAGAAGTTTAATAATACTGTTTGGAAGGCTAAGAAAATGAAATTATTGTCAGAACAATCTCAGGTATTAAAGGTCGTATTCCAGTAACTGAAGATGATAGAGGAAGAGAAGACACCAGATATATTTTAGCTGTTATAGTGGAAAAAACCAAATAAGGACTTGTTTTCTGTTAGGAACAACAAATGGTCACATCAAGCAGCTGTGTTCTTGGTCCCAGTTCAGTAGGTGTGAAAATATTAATTACAATTATAAAATTATCAAGTATCGAGATATTGCTCCGGTTTGTTTCTACAGTTCTAAGTAATGATACTCGTCAAGGATTTAATAAAATATGTCCATGTAAAAAACAATGAAGCAATAAAAAGTATACTTACTTAAAAATAATGTACTATGCAAATCCAAGTGCCATTCTAGTAATACTTATTGTAGTGAATGATTTAATAATGGAATAATGAGAATCTTTCTTAGATAAATAATTACATAGCCATTTGTTTATTAATATTATTATTATTATTATTAGCACCGCGTCTTACTACCCGTTCGGATTATACGCACTTACGCTAATGTGTAATGGTAGGGTGAT
>CABEEJ010011054.1:0-12165 GCA_901482245.1 Timema douglasi | reverse complement strand
GTTTCTTCGTGTCTAGCAGTTTGCTGTCTACCACTTTGTCCTCTCGTGTCGACCACTTTGTTGTCTATCACTTTGCCTGCTCCCAACTACATAAACTCGTAAGTAATATCAAGGCTGAGGAAGATATAAAATATACCTGCATTTGTGTGAGGGCCGAGCAACATAGTCGACCTGGATTCCATCCCTCCTACCTCCCTGCTAATAGCCACGAAGTTAAGCTTATTGGTATTTAGAACTGCGTCTTACTACACGTCAGGGGTACAATCCGTGGACGATGAGGGAGGAAACTGGTCTCGGTACACACGCACGAGAGGGATTCGAACTAATATCTTCAGGCAAGCATGAGATGAGCTGATGTTGACCAGATGAAATGTGTAACAGCATTTGCCATGGATTGAAATGTGAAGTAATTAGCATTTGTTGGCCTGTTGGGGACTTGAACCCTACCTCCTTACGTTACAGGATGAGATGTGTAACCACATTTGCGCGTGATTGACAACTGAACATGAAGGGGATATGAATCCTCCAATATCGTCTGGATATATTTGCCCGAATGAGAGAGACAAAATAATAAATTTAGTGATGTATTGTCGTTTGTGGAGGAATGAAATGTGAAAACAGCCAAAGCTATTATTTACTATTTTAGTTTGGATTAGCGTTTGTTGACCTTGCAAGAACTCGAACCCCTACCTCCACCAGTCACAAGGTGAAATGTGTAGCCGCATTTGCACTGATGGGAAAATAAACACGACCGATGATACTTCAAGGATCCCTCTAGCCAGCACCGGAGAAAGACATCCATCCTCGGGGAGAGAGCTAGCGCGAATGAAAGATAACTGTAAATCTGAGCTAACTTATTTGGATCGGGCGAGCAACGATGCTGAAACGATATTATTGGCCAATAAGGAACTGACACCTTTAGAGGTGGCACACCCTTTGAAGCGACTATAAATAGATCTTAAAATCATTACATTCGGTAATTTCAATTCATAATTGCTACCGATAAACATTAAGATGAGTTTCGACGGGCTGGAAAATTGGATAAATTCAAGTATTTTTTTAAAGCGTTTTGTATGTTTTAATGGTAACTAACTATTTAGCTTATTACATTTATAGTGTCCAGCTGTATTTGCTTCTTT
The DNA here is from genome assembly GCA_901482245.1 of Timema douglasi. Classification (NCBI taxonomy): domain Eukaryota; kingdom Metazoa; phylum Arthropoda; class Insecta; order Phasmatodea; family Timematidae; genus Timema; species Timema douglasi. The sequence continues at coordinate 11,026 of CABEEJ010011054.1, read as the reverse complement.
AATATACTGGCAAGAAGATGAACCCCGGACGTCTGCCAAGGCAGTTAAACCGGTGGCGCCCAATAGCCTGGAACAATTGACTTTTTTTTTACTGAGGATGGAATTTGCTTTGCGGAAAACGACTGGTCCATGAGTAATTACCGTCCTGCGATAGATTTTTAGAGATTTGGCAGGGTTTTTTTTCGTGACAGTAATTTATATGTATTTATTTAATTTCAGATTATTGGGATCCCTACAATCTGAATGCCATCCTGAAGGGGCACGTAACGCCTGCAGTGGGCTCACCAGTTGGTGTGTGGGCAGTCGATGCGGCCGTGGGCATCGACCTCCTAGATGTGGTCGGTGCTCCATACAGAGCCACCGCCTTTCCCCGCCGCCAGGTGCCACCCCTCAGGACCATGCTGGAGGCCCCGGAAAGGCTAGCAACGGTGTGCCTGATGTTTGGGCTGAATTGGACGTAATAGGTCGCCTATTATGTAAGTACCGTCTAAGAGTAATAATACTATAGCCAGTAGTTTGTAAATAGACAGCTTATTTCGCAATAATTATCCGCGCCCTCTCTTTCCCCCAAACTACCGTTGTTTGGCCGCATATCTACTACACCTTGGTCAACAGCCCGTTCCCAAGTTTAACCAAAAGATAGAAAATCATAATTGACGTTTTAGTCACGTTTGCATTGGGCTGGATCAATATTTGGTCGTAGAATTAACTCGCTTGATAGTATGTTTGTATACCAAATTATTGGTACCGGGTTCGATTCCCGACACGGTTAAAAATGTTGCTTTGGTAATTTATCAGTCAGTGGACGGGGTTTGTGAATATTATAGTCTTGACATTTTATGATTAAAAAAGTGACCCAAGCTTTATACTGGAAAACAATAATAGGTATAAATTAAATAGTTTTATTTTATTTCTACCAAGAGAAAACGTAATTCGAACCATTAAAATACCTTATTTAAAACTAGATTTATTGAATGATTAGTGTGTTTGTGGAGCCGTAACCTTAACTCGTTCGATAGCGTGTCTGTAAACCAAACTATTGGTACCGGGTTCTATTCCCGACACCGTTAAAAATGTTGCTTTGATAAATTATCAACCAGCGGACAGGATTTTTGGATGTTCTAGTCTTGATATTTTATGAATAAAAAAGTGAACCGTGCTTTAGACTGGAAAACAGTAACGGATCTAAATTAAATGGTTTTATTTCATTCTAAAACTTAATTTGGACCATTAAAATTACTTTCTAACATCGATATATATTTTTACCAAATTTGTGTAAGACATGTTTCCCCCCGCCCATTACCTTATTTAAAGCTAGATTTCTTCAATCGTTAGCGCGGTGTCGTAAACTTGGTTACTTATCGAAATAACAGATGGCATTGCAAGTCACTTTAGAGTTTAAAACATTTTGTGGGTAAACTTGGTTACTTAACGAAATAACAGATGGCATTGCAATTCAATTTAGAGGCGCAATAAACATTTTGCACTTTGCTGGTCAATTATATGATTTTAAAACGAGGAGTAGTTTAGATCTAGTGTTACAATCTGTTTTAAGTATATACTGGCATAATAATTAACCGAGGAAATTATATTGTTGCTTTAGCCGATTATTAAAAAGAGAAAAATCCTATATATATTTGTTTGTTGACCGAAGAGTCTCGAGTTCGATTCCCTGGCAGGGCTGAAAATGTAGGTTTAACCACGCTGGACTGTATTGTGTATAGGTCCTAGGGTTCAAGTGTATTTTATTACTCGCACACTTTATGATGTGTTTAGCGCTTGATTCCTGGCATGGATTAAAATTTGGGTTTAAGCCTTAATAGTGATACATAACTGCCATGGACTATATTTATTACACATATCTTGACAAAGACCCGGGGTTTGATTCTTTACACGGCTGAAAATATAGGTTTAACCTTTCATAGTGATAAATTAACTGCCATTGACTGTATTTATTGATCACACATTTCAAATGTGGGTATCAGTTAAAGCAATTGTAACAACATATTATATTTTACGGTATCATTTTAATGTGCAAGTTTGCAGAAAATAATTATATTGCAAGTGTTTATGCTTTTGTGTTTTTTAGTTCAATTGGATGGTGGGTTTTTTCCGGGAGACAGTGTTCCGGCACCGCCACCGGTCATGTCCCCCCCTTTAGCCTGCAACAGACGCAGTAGCACCACCTCCTTGCCAGGGAGTTGGGTTCAAACCCAAGCTGTAGTGAGGCAAACGGGGTCCACGGTCTTTTATCAACCAGTGGCGTCGGCCGGACCATCTTCAGCACCCCAGACAGGAATTAGTGGCCCGGTAAACCAGGTTGGTGGAGCTTCGTCCCAAGACGTCCCTCTTCGAATCTTCGAGGAGAGAATTAAGCAAATAAAGCGTTTTTTTATGTCAGGCGTGAATTGATCATACAATTAGGGATGCCAGAGAGCGACCGTGACGCTCAAACCTGGTTCGAGGAGCAAATCAATGCTTTACTAGGACGTCTCCAGGATCACGGAGTTAGCGCCGAGGATCACGTAGGTTTACTATTAATCAACAAAGACTCCACGTCAAGACCTGTATTTGTTTCATTTAGGCGGGCAGATCAGCTGGACGCGCAGGCTGTGCTTTCTAATGTAGAACGAGTGTTACAAAGCAATGCTTCGTTCATTACTTCGTCCCCCTTGTATATCAAGTTACACCACTTTAAAGAGCCTCGCGGGAGGGGTAATCATAAATATGATAAACTCCCTTCCGCTAGCACATATTGTCGTAAAAACAAAGGGATAATTACAATTCAAAATGGCGATACACTTTGCCTTGCCCGTGCTTTGTTTGTCGCCAAGACTGTGTGTGATGTTAAAAGAGAACCACCGTTAACACCGTTAAACAAATCAAAATGGGTCGTCCTATTCAAAAACTCAAAGCAAAGGAACTATGCCGTGATGCCAATATGAATCTTTTAAAAGTTGGTGGTGGGTTAATCGAGCTGAAACAATTTCAAACATACCTCTCCGAATACAAAATCACCGTGGTCAGGGAACGTTGAGGGAGGCAGGTCCTATATGAGGGGCCTACTCCTCCCGAACATTCCTTTAAGGCCTACCTTGATTTGTATTATTATGATGATAAGTAAAAACATTTTGACGACATAGCATCCTTTACAGCCGCATTTAAGTGCGTGTACTTTTGCCATGAGTTCCGTGTGCCATTCAGTAATAAGAATGCGAACAAGTGCGAGTCCGCGTGCAAAAAGTGCTACGCTAAAGTGGTTTGCAGTGGATCTGTAAAGACTGTGGGCGCTGGTTCACAAACCAGTCATGTTCTGAAAACCATAAATATCCCGTTTTTTCAGAGGTCACATGTCCGTCTGTGATGTCATAAAGGTTTATGAGGTCTGTGGGTAATTTTTCCATTTGGAAAGATCAAATTATTCACATAGTTGTTGTGGAACTTTTTGTAGAGTATGCGATAAATATCGTCCTTTTGGTCATCTTTGCTATATGAAGCAAGCCCCGTCCATGTGATCACTGGAAAAGAGCAATTTCATGTTTGTATTCTATGATTTTGAATGCCGACAAGAAACTCTTTTTTAAGGTGCAGTCAACACGTACTTGCACTAACCTAACCTTTGTGCCGTACAGACGTGTTGCCTGGCATGCCTTAATATCGATGCAAATTACCATCATTGACCTGAATGTGGGGGTGATAGGACTCGCATGTTCAAGGATGATACCACAATGGCCCAACTTTTCGGATTTATAGAGCAAATTAAAGCAATATAATTTAAGAATATTACCCTCCTAGGCAATAATACGAAAGGCTATGATGGGAATTTTAATTTGAAATTTATGATGGAGGTTAAAAAATGGACTCCTGAGCTCACAATGAATGGTGGGAAAATCATATCCATGCGTTACGGCCCGCTCCACTTTATTAACTCGCTGAACTTTCTCCCGATGTCGTTGTCCAAGATGCTCAAGACATTCGGCTTTGACGAGTCTTTGGCCAAGGGACATTTCCTTCATTTTTTCAATAAAAAGAAAACGCGGGGTATCGGGGTCTCTTGCTGCCAAAGGAGGAATACGGCATCGGTGAGATGTCGGTTGAGGGAAAAGAGCACTCTGAAGGGGTATGACGCATTGGTCAAAGAAAATTATGTCTTTGATTTTAACCGCGAGTTGGAACTGTATTGCGTGAAATATGTAGAGATCCTACGGAAGGCCTGCCTGCAGTTTAGAGACATACTTATGGAAAAAGAAAAGGTAGATCCTTTCAAAGAGGTGTGTGCGATTGAAGGAGCGGCCATGTTGGTTTACCGCCGAAGTCATCTTAAGGAGAATACCATTGGTATCATTCCTAACAGTGTCACCGGTGTGCAGACCAACAGTCGCACGTCGCTGTACAATGGCTCTGGTGGAAGGCCCAACGACGCGGTATCTCTTCCCTTCATACGGGTAACGGTCGGGAGGAATATGTGTTAGGGAGACGTGTAGATGGCGTTGTTAAAGCTAGAGATACCACCACCATCTTCCAATTCTGGGGTTGTTATTGACACGGGTTCCCTCTTTGTTATATCGACAGGAACACTCTTATAAAAACAGCCCCTACGAGACCATGTAGATGCGCTATGAAGCGACCATGACTTGCTTGCAAATATTTAAGAATGCTGGATACATGGTTGTAGATATGAGGGAGTGTACGTTTAATGTGATGAAACGCACAGACAAGGACTTGAAACAATTTGTACTCCCGCACAATGTGTACAGCAAGGAGCCCCTCAGTCCCAGGGACACATTCTTTGACGGGCGTACAAATTGTATCAAACTGTTCCACAAAGAAGAACTTTCTTGTGGAGAGAAGATCAAGTACTTGGATGAGTATTCATTGTATCCTTACTTTTGCAAGTACAAAAAATATACCATCGGCCACTCCAAATTCACTTGGGACCAAATTGTCCATCTATAGATCAAGTATAAGGCATAGCCAAAGTTAACGTGACGCCTCCGTGGGATTTATTCATGCCCGTATTGCCTACACGCGATGCAAGACAAGTTAATGTTCATCTTATGCAGGAAATGCGGGAAGGAGAAAACCAAGGTGCGTGTCAGCACAACGACAAAAAGATCGCTGGTTGACAGGTGTCTGGGTGATTGACGAGATCCGGAAATCCGTTGAGAAAGACTACACCGTTGAAGAAGTACACGAATTGTGGGAGTACAATGTATCTGTTTATGATCGTCAGACACGCTCGGGCAGATTGTTTCACGGGTACATTGATACTTTTTTGAAAATTAAACAAAAAGCCAGTGGATGGCCAGAGTGGTTTACTTCACAAGATCAGAAGTTAGATTATATTCAATATTATGAGAAAAGGGAAGGGGTAAAACTTGATTTCAGCTCTGTTTGTAAAAACCCTAGTCTCCGCACTCTGGCTAAACTCTTTTTAAATTCGCTATGGGGAGAGTTTGTTGGGCAATGACACGATTTACCACACATAGCCGTTGTCAACGACTATCAGGTCATCCACAAGTACCTGACGGATCCATACATCACCGTGAACAGCGTCATTGATGTAAATGATGAGGTTATGTTCCTCAATTACAAGGATGCGTGTGACGCGTTGCACCCTAACCCTAAAACGAGTGTGGTGGGGGAATGCTACACGAATGCTATGGCTATGTTGCACTTACACAGCACTCTTTAAAAATTGGGGGAACACTTTTTGTGTCACGATACAGATAGCGTTCTATTCACGGAATACCCCGGTGATTGGAGTCCACAGACCGGAGACTTTTTAGGTGACCTCACTGATGAACTTCGAGATTACGGTCCGGAAAGCTACATTAGCTTTATTGTATCTGGTGGTCCCAAGAATTACGTGCACCGAGTTTGTGTTTTGTGGATTCTGCCGAAACAAAAACGGTGTGCAAGGTTCGCGGGATCACCATAAACTACGGCAACCGGAACGACGTTAATTTTGAAGTTTTGCAAGCGATTGTCACCGAAAAGGCTGCGTAAAGATACATAAGGATACCGCACAAAATTGTAAGAAAAGGTCTTGGGACTGTATGTACCGTTTCGCAGACTAAAGTCTACTGGCCCGTGTACACCAAACGTCGGATAACCGATGATTATAATACGTTGCCGTTTGGGTATTAGAGTCCTTGTAAACATACCCGCCATGACTAAAAGGTGATCATTTTAGACGGGCTGAATAATCACTTTTTTTCTTTCCCTCTAGACAGTTTCACTGACATTCCATTTTCCATAGATTTGAGAACACGCATATTTTTTTATTGATTTATTTTATGCGCCAGGATACTTTTTTATATACCAGTACAATCCTTCACCTATCCGATTATTTCTAGTCAAATAGAATTAGTTTCTTGTATACATTTTAATTCTAATCAATTTTTTTCCTTGTACATATTTTAAATTGAAACCATCTGGTTGTCTACATATATTCAAATACTATTTAAACTGGACTTTGTAAATAATACCGAAGCCACTATTCCCGCTACGAGCTCAAGAAATTGATTATTATTTCCTCTACACCTAATCGTGTATAATTTACTTCAATGTATAAGATATATTCTATAAATATAATTTTTTGTACATAAATGATCTAAATATACTTTTCATGGTGTGAGCCAAATTTCAAAAACTTTTATTTCTGTGTAAATAAATATTCTAAGTATATTGTTGATGGTGTGATATATATTTGTATAAACTTTGATTTGTGTTTATAAATGTTCCAAGTATGCGTTTCATGGTGTGAGATATATTTGTATAAACTTTTATTTGTGTAAATAAATATTCCAAGTATACTTTTCACGTTGCGAGATATATTTGTAAAACTTTGATTTGTCTAAATAAATATTCCAAATATATTTTTTATAACGTGAGCTATATTTTTAAAATTCTGATTAGTGTAAATAAATATTTCCAGTTTACTTTTAATGGCGTGAGCTTTATTTTATAACTTTGATTTGTGCAAATATATATTCCAAGTATACTTTTTACGGTGTGAAATATATTTGTAAATAAATATTCAATGTATTCTTTTCATGGTCTGATCTATTTTTGTGTGAATAAATATTATAAAAACTGTTATGTTTGTGTTTTAAAGTCTACACCCCCATCCCTCCTGTCCCATAAATACAAGTTCATTTATATTATAAGCTCAGTGTTAAACATTATGGATAATTTGAAACATACATTTTTGGCCATCATCAGCGGCCCTTCCGGCTGTGGAAAGTCACATTTTGTAGCAGACTTTATCCGTCACTTGGACACAATGATGACGTTAAATTTGATAAAATCACATGGTACTATGCTTTATGGCAACCGAGATTCGAACAAGACGGTATAAGTACCCGCGTCATATTCCTTAAGGGTTTACCGGAAATGGATGTCATCTGTAATGACTTTTTACAGATTATTATCCTGGATAACCTGATGCGTGATGTCCATGAAGTGGTCGTCGATATTTTCACTAAAGGATTCCACCATCAATATATTAGCGTCGTGTGCGTTACACAAAATGTATTCCACTAGTGCAAGGGCCAAAGAAACATTTCCTTAAACGCACATTATATCGTGCTTTTTAAAAATCCCAGGGATAAAGGTCAGATTCAACATTTTGCACGTCAAATCTGTTCTGAAAACCTCTGTGTTTTACAAGAGGTTTACGCTGATGTTACAAGTACTCCCTACGGGTATATATTGTAAGATTTCAAACAAGGTACAACCTAATAGTCAGTTATAGAACCCGCACAAATGCTGGGTGCTGTGTGTACCTACCATGCAAAAGCTATAAAAACACCGACAATTCCCGAATACAGATCATTTCAAAACCATGAGTCCCAAAGTGCTAACACGAACTCCTCTGCTACGTGGGATGCATTGTATGAACCCGCAGCAACGTGTCGCCTTGCTGAAAACGGCTGAACAGAATCTGATTGACTCTGTATGCGAGTGTGCCTACAAAACTTTAAAAGGGCAGAAACCATTGAAAAATGCGCAAAAGACAAAGTTACGTGCTCACAAGCAAGTGTTGCGCAAGCTGGTCAAACTAGGAGAATGCTGGAAGAAGAAGAGACGACTACTCGTTCAGAAAGCAGGAGCGTTCCTGCCCTTACTTTTAGCCTTTTTAATCAGTGGCGTCCTAGGTTCCTTATTCAACAAGTAGATAATGGAACACACGAAAAAGATGATATTGGTGTCTCCGGAAACATTACACTGTTACGAGCAACACCACCAACATGTGGCATCGGCAATAAATCTAGTGGTCTCCGTGTTGGACAAGGAGATTGAAAAAATCCTCGCTTCAAAACTTGACGACAAGTCTAAATGGACTTTATACCAACAAGTACTACATCGCTATCTGCACTTAAGTCAACACCCTCCACCGCCTGAAAATACCACCACCACCAGAACCACCCCTGAAGTGTTTGTGCTTCCCATCCCAAAAATTAAAAAAAAATGTTTGGACAAAAATAAACAAGTTTTGAACACTGGAAAGGGGTCAGAAAGAGGGGATGGTGGGGGGAAAACCAACAGCCTATCAGAGAGCAAGAAAGTGTGGTCACGTGACCAAATTCAACCCATCCCAGCCTGTGACAGGTGGTCACACTAGCTACTGGCAGAGTCCCATAGGCGTCACTATTTCTTATTGAGGTGGAGGTGGTTTGGGTGGTACAAAACAAACTATTTTGAATTTATATTATAAAATATTTGGTACCAATAATACTTTATGATATCGAAATGAATCATTTACCCATTGTTCCAAATGTGGATTTTCAATTTTTTGAATAAAACAATTCATTATTTATTTATCGGTACTTACAGTGTGTCCCATTTGCGCATATTATTGGGAGAGCATGTACCCCACCCCCCTTCACTATCTGGGATCGAACTAGGTTTTATCACAACAGCATTCGGCTCGCTGACCCCTTGACCAAGGAAACTAGCCATTAAAATAACAGCACACCTACATTTCACAAACACAAATGCAAAAATTACCATTTATTCCTGTGCCAATAGTAACTAGACCACTGACTAGACTAACTTATCAACAGGTTAAATGGATCATCTAGTACAGTGTTTCCCAAACTTTCACAAGTTGTGTACTCATTACAGCTCTTTATAATAATATTAATAAACCAATACCTGTTATCTTGTAGGCCTAAAGTATGAATGGTCGTTCCAAATTTTTATAAAGCTTTTGTGGCAATTCAGGTAATATCCAGGCAAATGAGAGGGCAGTTTCTTAAAAAGATATCCTTTTCCTCGCCTTTTATTCGTTCACAAAGTTTTGAAGGCGTTAGAGAATACCGGGATTATAATAACAAATCTAAATTGGTTCTGCTTTGTAGGCAAAAACATCAGTCTAATCACTAATGGTTTTAAGGAGTTTTTTTAAAATTTTAATTTCTTTATTTAATCCAGCAGAGCTAATTTAGAACACCTTGCACTACACTTAATCAGGTTGCAAAACAATTACCTAATCATTTACAAATAATTTAAATTTAAAAGAAGCAGCTTACAGAAAATAAAATATTAGTAAAACAAATCTTAAAAAATTAGAAATATCATGTATTAATCAATCAAACTCTCAACCATTATTATCTGATAAATTATTAATCAGGAACTCATAGGCATCAATAACTTTATAGTTTTATGTTCCTGATATATTCTCTACTTTATCATATAGATACAGTATTGTAATCGTTAAGAAAATTGGCCTCTAGATTATTAAGGATCTTGACATTTAATATGACCCCGAACAACTAGGTCTTACAATTAATTATCTTTGTCGTGTACCTGAGTCTACGGATAAAACATATTGATGGATTTAATCCATACTTGATATTTAGGTAAAATATGGTCATACCTGGAGGACGAACTGGGATTTGGATACAAAATTCTAAATTTTCCGAAAATGGCTTGAACGAGTTTGTTCAAATTGAATATATGGGTAATGTTTTGCATGATGTATAAGGATTTATGTGTTTTTTTATAAAAAATAATAATTTAAAGTAAATTTATTAATGATTGATTTTTTAAATTTAAATATTAAAAAAAATATTTACTCTACAATTTTGTTTAAAATGAATGTTTACACTTACGTACAGAACTAATCAGACCTTTCCCTTACGAGGTAGGCAAGAAACTGCATATAGCACTAAAAACAACTCATACTTAATCTATCCTTACTAACTTTCTCCACACTTCCCTGTCCTCTGTCTATACGAGTTTTTCCGCATACATCTCTTAGAAATCTCATTCCAACCGCATTAACTTTGTTCTTGTGTTTCTCCTGACGAACACACGCTTTACAGTCATACAATAATCTTGGCATTAACATACTTTTATATACTGCCATCTTTGCCTCTTTCGATACTAATTAGTTCTTTGCAATAGTCCACATACATCCAACTATTCTAAGATGCATTCACCCGTCTGTCAATGTCACCATCCATCCTACCATTTTTACATAACATTCTTTCCAGATACACAAAATCATTCACTTGTTCTAACAGTTTTCCATTTATACTAAGTCGACAATCATTTCCTGATCCACTCATAACAAATATTTATACAAAGATCAATTCTGCCTGTCACCACATTCAAACGATTTAATGCGTTCTACAAGTCACTTCCATTCTCAGCCATTAATACGGCATCACCTGCATACAACAGCACTCTCACATTCACGTTGTTCATTTGTACACCAACCATGGAGATATAACACCATCTTGTCTAACACTCTGTTCAATGTCAAAATATTCGCTCAAAGCTGCATCCACCGTAACGCACGCTTTACTTCCATCCAGTAGCGAATTTAGGTTTGCGGACGCCCTAGGCCCGATACGATATGGCGCCCTTTTTTTTGTGTAACAGTATATATATATATATATATATATAAACATATATATACATATATGTATATATATATATATAAACATATATATACATATATGTGTGTGTATAAAATAATGAAAATAATAACAATAATAATAAGAAATCTAAT
>CABEEJ010011053.1:0-12172 GCA_901482245.1 Timema douglasi | reverse complement strand
ACGTGGATACCAGAAACTAACAGTGGTTCATTCAGCATTGGTTGATACCTTAGAACGTGGAGGAACAGAAACTAACAGTGGTTCATGGAGCGAAAATGATCTGAATATCTTATATAAAACATTCATGACAGTAATTTGGGAAAATCTTTTTCAAAACATTAATAGAATAAATAAAGCTCTCCAAGAACCTGGGACTGAGTTGTGCACAATCGGGTTGTTATGATGACCTCCTGGATTTTGTGTTCGAGACAAAGGCAAGCAAGTATTAATATTTTGAAAACCATTAAATATCTTTGCTTCAAATTGTGACCACAGACAAATCAAAGGTGAAAGGGCAATAGGAAGAGACTGAATGATGGAACACCAGAGGAATATTAACTTTAAAATATGTATTTTGAATTCAGAATTTTTATCGTATTGTAGACTTACTAGTCACAGAAATAACAAAACAACAAATTATATGATACATTCACTTTTCTTGCAGACAAATCTTTATCAAGCACAAATCCAGACAATTTGTCAACACGTATTTGTGCCATTTTGAAGAATAATTTGTTAATAAGTTTGTGATTTTTCTGTAATGTACAGTTTAAACGTGTCACAAGTTCTCTAAATGATGTCTTATTTCTAGGATTTATTTTTCTATAATTGTATCAAATGAAAGAGAAAGATAATTTTCAAACTTGAGTAAAGCAAGAATTGTCTGTGCCAGGGCCAGTCATGCAACCCGGGCTAAAAAAAAAAAGAGCGCCCCCCTTTAGCTCCTTTCCACCCTAAACGACAAGATTTTGATGATTAGACAGACGTATGCTTTGGGAAAAAAAATCTTGAGAAATAAAAAACTTTTTAATTCATATATATTTTTATTTGGGTTAGAAAGAATTAACAACTTATACCAATAACTAATTTTTCTGAATAAAATGTTTATTTACATTTTTTTACTAATTTATCTTATTTTAAATCTATCACGCCTTACTTTGCTTTCAGCAAAAGTTGGGATTAAATCGGAGAGATCTAGAAATTTTATTCATTTGTACAAAACAAAGATTAATAATTCACAAACGTTACACAGAAATTTGTTATAATATAAACTGAAAAAAACGGTGCAAAATTTGTATAAAATCAATTTAAATAGTTATGCCCTTGTATCAGTTTATACAGTGAAGTTTAAATATAAGCTACGTGAAAATGTCGAGTATAGACTATAGGGTATATAGAATGTAGTCTCAAATACATTTCTTAATTTCCACAATAACGTTATTTTAGACTCAGATAGCTAGCTGCTAGACTATTAGGCAAAACAATATATTCAACAAGGGATCGCTCTATTATCGCCTAGCACTCACAAATACGTATCTAACTGTATGTCAAAAATAAAGTTATTATCGTTAAGGAAAGTTTAAATATATGTTCTATAATTTTAACAAATATATAATATATTAATGTTAATTAAATAATTTGAAATTTTTCGTTCAAGAATCTAACGTTAACCCCCTTAAATTACTACATATTTTAACAGATAATGTTTATTAAATATAATATATTTTTTCATTGCATCAAAAAATCAATTAGTATTAAACTAACAGATCACAAAATACAATACAATTTAACCTAATATATTCACAACAGGAGAAAACTTTGTTAAAATTTCAGCTCAAACTATAAGATCAATCAGGGAAACGAGTACAAACGGGGGAGTACTTGCGCGTGCTCTATTTAAACCATAGTTTTTCAATTAATGTTCAGCTTTTTCAATATAACAAAAAGGGCTCAGCTTAAAATAAAAAACTTATAGATCACATGCCACCTCTTGACTTCAACGTCAACTTAATATTTTTACATAAACAGGTGACAACTTTGGTAAAAATTCAAGTGAAAACGGCGAGTTTATTCAGAGAAAAAGGAAAATGACAACCAGCACAGCGGAATAAACATCGACATATGCACACATATGTCGGTGGGGCTAATGTGCAAAAAAGTGCGTAGTACGCATGATCAAACTCGCACTCTTTGTGCACCTCTATGTATAGGACCGACTTGTATGAGTTTTCCGTGAACCACAGGGGTGACAAGAGCAGAGTCACCAGCGAGGCTGGTCTGTAACATTTATACATTTTTACAGTTTCCCTCCTCTTTACAAAAATATTAGCGCTCACTCCAGAAAGTGACATGTCTGTAAGTAACCATTCTTATAAAGGTCTGCTAATGGCAATGTTTCGGCACAAAATATTAGAAAGTGTTGACAACAAGAACGTTGTCTTACAAAGTAAAGGAATGAATATCCCTTGATGTCGAGACCGCACTTAAGTGACTCGTGAAAAAGTGTTTTTCAAGAGACAAAATTAGTCGAAGTCGTAGGAGTGCAATCTCAATTTTATGAAAAGAAAAAAACTTCTAAGGAACCTGAATAAAATGTCCGTATATTACCCATTATTGTCTTTCATTATCAGTGATTTGAAGCAGCAGATACCATATGTGAATTATTCTCACACATTTTGAACTTCCACAACTTAGGCGATGGTCAACTTACCAGAAAAGCAGCAGAACTTGTAAACACATATGAGAAAGTTCTGTCAGAAGACTTACTGCAATAAATCTTTCACCTTAAAAGTATTATCAAGAAATTTTTCGACAATCGGCACTGAAAGAAGCCCGATCAGACTTCTGAGCACAGTTTACGACAAAAAACTGCCAGGTCTATCTGACAATATCTGCCTCGCCATTAAACTGTTTTGTAAAGTACCAGTTACTGTTTCTTCAGCTTAAATAAAGATCGTTCAGCTGACTTGAAAATTTATTGAAAACAAGGCAAAGAATAACAACTGGTCAAGAGCGACTCAATAATCTAGCAATTTTGTGCATCTAAAATGATTCAAGCAAATTGATTTTACTGAAATTATTGGAAAAAATATGCGTTGACAAAAGCTAGAAATAGACTTTGAGATAATTTTTGATATTATTGTAAGTTTTTACTATGTAGATCCATGTAGTTTTTTTTAAATAAATATAAATATAATATTTGTGTCATAATTTAAACTGACTTATTTTATCCTAAATCCTGTAGAGCATCCCGCTGTCCTTAACCTTAGCGGTAGGTACGGGGGCCCGCCAAAGATCGTGGCCTGGGGGCTTGCTTCAGGATGTGGGGGCCATGACGCCTCCCTACTGTTTTTCTCTTCTCTCTCCAAATGTCAGTAACAATCAAAACTGGTATCGAAGAGTGTTTCATACAAATATGATAGTAACTTGGAACAAAAATTACCATTTTATCAATCCCTTGTATAATAAATTGTGTCGCGTCGGCGTGGTGCGAATAAGCGTCCCACGCCGGCCAGAGCTTAGCGAGTTAGTAACGCCACTTTCTCCTGTCAACAGTCTTCTATTCCCATTCCCTTTCTCTGGCAAGTCATTTTGAACGATAAATAACTTTCTAACGTTAAAACTATAGCTTAGCCGCCGGTAGAAGAAACTTAACGGTGCCAGCTCGAGTCCCGGGTTCTATCTTGTTTCCTCGTCTGTCATCAAACATTCATTACTCACACCCTGATCGTTATCTTACCTTGCTTGGTTCCACTATGGTGTAGTTTATAAGATAGTCATAGTGTAATCAGTCAAGGTAATACTGCTACTTTGCTTGGTTCCACTATAGTGTAGGTTATATAAGATTTCAAAAATATTATTTTTTATGTTTATGTTATGCGTATAGCCCGAGCGGGTAGTAAGACGCGGTGCTAATAATAATAATTTTTATGATTGAATATATTTTGTAGATTGGTTGCCAATAATAATAATAATAATAATAATACCAAGATAAAAATTTGTTTCATATAATTTAAACTCAATGTAGATATACTTTTGGCTCATAATTATTTTTCTTTGTATATAAAAAAAATCCCGGCACAGATTTATCTGATTACCAAACCCTTCCTTCACCTCTGACAAGACGTGTATTAATCACAACATGTGAATGTGTGGAATGACAGGCCTCCACCGTGGTTCGGATTCCACGTTAAACTGTAGGTCCTCCATTTCATCTCACAATCACCCTTATCACCCTACCATTACACATTAGCGTAAGTGCGTATAACCCGAACGGGTAGTAAGACGCGGTGCTAATAATAATAATATAAAAAAATCCCATTAAGTACATTTTCGGTTTTGGCAACTATTTTAAACGTATGTGCAATTAATTCGAGATATCTGGAGAAGGGAGCGGGGGCGGGGTTTAGAATTCTTGTGTCACTGTATTCAGTTCACAGCTTAAGCAGATGTCAAGATGGCAGCTGTAAGCTTCTGTCAAAGCCACTTAGAGCTGTAAAAATTAACTATACCTATCTCTTTGCCACAGTTAACACTTATATTCCATTCACGGTAGGAATTACTCTCTGAAAGGTCTTTTTTCCTACCAATATCCAACTATGTAGTAGATTTATGGTAGGGAAAAAGGCCTTTCAGAAGTCAATTCCTACCGTGAATGGAATATACATACCCCTTGCAATGTATATGGCATGGGTAAGAGACAGGTGTAGCATAGAGATAGATAGCTACTTGTCTACAATAATTGGCGCATATATACGTACCTTGAGTTACGGTAATCCACATATAATCCAAATAAGATCCAAACAACAAAATATCCCATTAGGCACAAATCACAAATGTCTATCTGTAAACATTGTTGAACACCTTAAATTAATTTTTTCAGAAATCCACACTTTTTTAAAGCAAAAAAAACACACTTTAAGACGTGCAGGCTACTGACGAGTGTAATTTATTGTTTTAAACATCACTTTAAGCACTTTGTCACACACTTTAAATGAAACCATATTCACTTGTTTTCAAAGTTGACCGAAGTCACTTTTTATATTTAACTGATCACTTCAACTGGCGCGATGTATCATATTAATAAAGTTGAATTATAAAAAAATCGTGGGAAAGTAAAATTAAATAAAAACAGACCTTTTACACGCGAGAAAAATCACAAAAACAAACGTGAAAGGAGGGTGAGTGGTGGGGTTATGACCCACACATCACGTTCACTTGTCAAATAAAATAAAACTATAAAAGTATATTAAATGTAAATTAAAAATATTAAATACGGCAAGAGTGTTTTCTTTGTTGCCGACAAAGATCACGAAATGTGTCGCTACTTGACAGCGAAAGGAGGATCACATTGTTGACGACAGGAACACGGTTTGTTGATGATTGTTTTAAAAAACAAGAGTTGATTCAAATAATTGTAACACGACACAAGAACACCGTTATTGTTATTGTTATAATAATAGCCCCCACGTGCGCGTGCGCGCGAATCTTGCCGACAGCTGACGGCGGAGCTGACGAAGTGCGCGATCGAGGAGACGAACTTCACTTTCAGCGCTGCTCACAAGGCTGCTCAATGGATAGGAGGGGAAGAGGGGAAGACCGAGGTATAACTCTCCTACCTTGCCCTCATTCCAAGCAACAGCCAGTCGCACATTTTTTAAACTTTTAATTCTGATTTCTTTTAAGGGAAAAAAAAGCGGGCGGGTAATACGTGCACGGAGCACCAGCGGGTCAAAGCGTCAGTCTCGTCTTGTCTGGTTCCGAATTCCGGCTTGATATGCCGAGGATGATACATCATATGGTTCCCCACACCCTCCCTGTACACGAACTCGGGTATTTTTTCTCTATTTTCATCTTTACACCCTCAGATAATAAGGATAACTCGGACGCGAGGGCTAAATTACCAGGAGATGACATCCCCTGCCCAACTCACTCTTCACCGATTATCAAAATATCACAGGATGTATAAAAATACCACAAAATATGTTGCTTTACGAAATGTTTTCTGGAACTCCATGGCGCTACTAGATGTCATTTGTTTCGAAGTGGAAAAGATTTAAAACAAATATACTAGTGAATTCCTTCAATAATCCCTTTTGAATCTAACAATTATTTGACCTTTTAGTTTGAAAAACACGATATACATATGGAAATCTCTGAAGTAAATAATAATGTACAAGTTTGTACACGCCAACAACTTGACTATAACAAAGTTGTAAACAAGTTTATGAAAGAAATGTATCGCTATCGCCCTTACCTGAATGGCCGACAAAATGGCGTCAAAAGTCCCATTTCGTGACAACAAATTATTATAGAACCTACCTCTGTTGTCAATGGTCGGAATATGGAGGTACACTCTGTTGCCACACATGGCAGCTGCACGAGACAGCGGCCATTTGGATAAAAACTTGTTTCTAATTGTTATTTACATCAATTAAATAGGGTTATTCGAGGTTATGTATACCGGTGATTGTGTGTACGCAGGTGATCGAGGTTCAGATCTCGGTCGGACACACTAAGGGTGGTTCTCCCATCCTAGCGTCACACTAATGAGGGTGTATTTTATCTAAGCAACCTACTCATCTTTATCCGTATCTGTGGCGGTCGCACGGTATAACGTGTCACTCTCGTGTTGGACTGGATTATCGGCGACGGGAACCTCGGGGATCGAATCTCAGACGGGTGTACTGAGGGTAGTTTTTCTTATATGGTTTCCCACTCATTCCTCCACATAAATGTGGAAACATTTATTTTAACGTTCCACCTTCCTCGTTCCTATTCCATTATCGTAATTGATATATTCGTGTGACCCGATAATAAACACAGTGAAAACGTATTCATTATAAAAAAATGTCGATATTGGTTAATTAAGTCACTGGTTTCCAAATTTGTGGATAGTGTTGACTCTTGGAGCCGAGCCTGTGTTATCCAAGTTCTGATTTTATTAATGTACTAATACACTCCTGAAAGGTAGAAGTGTTATCGTGATTGATTGTTAGGCTACACCATAGTAGAACCAAGCAAGGTAAGCTTGTTAACTTTCAGGGCAAATAGAGTGTACACATCGCAGTGGGGTCATTAGCGCCCAGGACCAACACCTCCGTAGCTCGTCCGTTGACCACACCAGTCCAGACATCCACACGTTATCACTGACGAGGTAGTGACGAGGAACAAGAGTTATCACTGACGAGGAACAAGAGTTATCACTGTAGAGGTAGTGACTAGGAACAAGAGTTATCACTGACGAGGAACAAGAGTTATCACTGTAGAGGTAGTGACTAGGAACAAGAGTTATCATTGACGAGGTAGTGACGAGGAACAAGAGTTATCATTGACGAGGTAGTGACGAGGAACAAGAGTTATTACTCACGAGGTAGTGACGAGGAACAAGAGTTATCACTGACGAGGAACAAGAGTTATAATTGACGAGGTAGTGACGAGGAACAAGAGTTATCACTGACGAGGTAGTGACGAGGAACAAGAGTTATCACTGTAGAGGTAGTGACGAGGAACAAGAGTTATCACTGTAGAGGTAGTGAGAGGGAAACTGTTTCCCCCAACCCGCGATTCACCACACGGTGAAGATGTCAGCGTATGCTCACGCACAAACGTCTGTTATCTCTTTAGCCTGGGGATAAAAACAATTTCAATATTTTAATACAGACTTACTAGCGTCCCCCATTACTCATTCAGGACCGGTTTCACACCTAGCAGCAAGGTCAGTCAGTTGATAAATTCCTTCCCGCACTCTTGGCAAGGAAGAGGACCGCGGCAATACCTATATTTTCGTATTAAAAAAATAGAAACCATGAGGTTTGGGATAGTGGCCAGTACTCCTGACCCAAGAGGACAGGAGTTTATATCTTGCAAGGGTATACCGAGGAGGTTGATTTCCCCGAAAGTGTGATTCCTCCTTCTCTTTCTACGCGTATTCTACTATATTTTCTAAAAGTTATCTTAGTTTAAATAATATCGACCCTAAGTTTCTAATTGGTGACACCAGCAATAATCGGTCAAGTCCATCCCTTGGTTCGATTCCTGAAGGCAATAGTATATAATGTAATATTTATTTTTCGCGTTGTAACGTTGGTGCTAGGGTTGGATGATTGAAGTGTTGTAGTGCTGGAATAAGTTAGTCTGTAATTCGAATGGGCGTTGCACGAAATATATTTGGGGGGGAGGGAGTGAACCAGTGTTTTTCCCAACTCTAAGCATTTTGAAATTTGAAAAATTCTCGAGTAGCAAAGGTGAGTACAAGAAGGGCAATGTTGGGTAAAAAAAATTGGGTGATAATCAAGCCTTGAACCGAGCTTTTATGAAACTGTAGTTTTTAATTAATTTATTTGTTCACACTTGATTTTTAAAGCTACAAGGCTTTTTCAGTCCATAAGGAAATAACTTGAATTATTGTTTATTTAATTTTACCTGCATTTGAGCTAAATATCCAATTGAGCTTGAATATATTTATTTAGGTTTGCAGATATCGTTCAAATCGTGTATTTTAGATTAAAATATTTACTTGACTTTACTATAGCGGTTTCAAACATTTTGTAGTTTATGACCATACCTTTTTTCTCTGAGGTCATTGCGACCCTTTGATGACTTAAAGGCGTTCAAATCCAAGTTTTTAAGTTTTTTCACTGTGTATTACTACCAGCCCGAACTATCTACAGTTAACCACACCATCGGGATAGGTAACATTTAGATGAAATGTACCCTTATTTGCTTGGAGGGATATTAGGATAAACTATCCCTGGTCAGAATTAAAATCCTTACTTCACCTTCACTAACAAACCAAACCAAAAGTCACTAAATATTACTAGACAACCAGACATTAAACCCTCATGTCCACTAATGATTGTTTTAATTATTATAAATTGCATATTATAATGAGTAAATGCGACTAATATGCAGTAAAAGATAATCAACAAGCCCAAGGTTGGGGGATGATTTTATATTATGCTAGAAGCGTTACAAGGCTGCCACAGTAAACAAGTCAGCAAGAAGCTATCAGAATGGAATAGCCAAAAGGAACCTAAGCAGTAACTAGGAGTTTTTAGCAATTCAAATACTTACATTTCTATTAGAATTACGCATCTTCCTATAATCATTAAAATCCCTGAAAAAGTAAATATAAAGCTAAAACCTCTATATTGTGACCACACACATACACGCTGCGACCCCCAGGTTGGAAACACCTGCTTTATGATAACACACTTGGAAGTAATATTTAACTATTAAGCTCTCGAAAATGTAAAACTCGCTCATCACTTTATCAAAAAATTAACAATTTGACCATGTTTATTTAAAAACATTTTCAACTGTACAATAAAGCAATAAAACATGGAATTTATCGATATTTCTACAGTATTTTGATACCTGTCTACCAATGTCCTGCTTCATAACCTCATGGAAGATGCCCTAAAATGTTAATACTTGTATGTGAATAAACTATTCAAAATATATGGTAATTTAGCGAGTGAGGGTGAAGGGGCTTCCCCTGAAATTTTATTAAATAACTTATGGAAAATTCGAAACCAACACTCTAAACAATATAGTTACAAGAAATTTAATGCAAATTGAACACTAAATAACGAATTTAAAAATGTATCCAAAATTTGAAAATGTTAAAGGATGAAAAACTTATTTTTTGTTTGATGAAGTCTACTTAATCAAACGAAAAATTATAAGCGTTGTAACAATGTAACACAGCCCTGTTACTCCTCTTCCTTTATTGTTGCTTTGAGCCTATTTAAATTGCTTTCATGAAAGCCTATTTTAATAAACAATGAAATAAGATACATCAGTTCAATTCAAGCTAGTATGGATACTTGTTAGAAAAATGAGTGTGTATTTCAGAAGTCAAACAATAACACTAACTTCAATGTCCTCATTTCATTAGTCAGAGCTTTCGATAAGAAAACATTAAAATGTTGCGTAACATTCTCTACATTTATACCTTCTAAAGTGAATAAAGCCCTAATTAAGGCATTGGCTATATAACATATGATAATCTAAATTATAAAACTGCAACAGTCTAGCAGCCACGAAAGTCAAAACTAAAAACTAAAAACACTAAACCATAAACAAAACATTGGCTGACAATGCTGCCACTTCAAGCATTGCTGGCTGAGTGAAATTCTGCTACTGGGCAGAGCTCTAGTTATGAAAGAATCGATTCATTCGATTCTTTCAAAATCATTCGAATTAAAAAAATCATTCTAATGAAAACAGTAGCCGACTTGACGCGAGCTGGACGATTCATTCTCTTACCACTCCCTTGGCAGAAGCACATAAGAAAATCGACCTTATGATTATGGATGTTTCCAGGCTATCTCTATACAGGTCTTCATTTCTATTAGGTTCATTTTCAATTGATAGTGCCCATTGCTACACAATAATCGACCTTACGCTTTCAAATGATTCTAAGGCTAATTTAAAACAAAGTTTAAGTGGTTGTACAGTTTACAATCAAATAACAGACAAAAATAGTTCGAATGAAAATTACAAAATGATTCGATTATTTTGCTACATTACTACGTGGATTGTTCTTTTTCATTTCCTTTAAAATTTACCTTCCTAGCTAACTAAACGCAAATAGCACGAATGGTTTGAGAGATGATTTTTTTTAACGTTGACTTAAATTTATTAAATATATAAGTATATACTTTTTATATATTTAATAAAACCTTACCCGGCAGTAATATTCAGATCGTATTATAATTTTATTCCCTGAAATAATTTTACATTCTTATAACACAAATATAATTATCCAGCAAACTTACGTCGTCGTTTGTCAAGTAGTAATTGTGTGTTTGATTCTAAGTAAAGCTTTAAGGAGGCAGATAATTGATTCAGATATTCAAATCGAAAGTATTTTATCACTTACCAGATATATAAATAGGATTGTAAGCTTATATATTGGTGTTATATTTAGGAAATATTAAAGGGTAAATTATTTAGACTCTTTTAAAGACAAAGGGAAACGTATACTCTTTATTTAATTATTAATCGTACGCAAAGGTATTTATATTAATTGTGAGCTACTTATGTGACTAATGCGTTCACTCATTCACTGTATGGTATTTTGCTGTGACTGTACTTTGGTCTTTGACACTGGCACAAGGAACTAATTACAGTAATAGAAAAGTATTAATAAGCTGCAAACTCAAAGGAATGCGTGTTGGGTGATCCTACAGCAGGGTGAAGATTCTAGTAGCACAAAGCAAAACGAGCAACAAGTAACTACTTTTAAAAGTAGTAAACATCTGATTATTACCCACTCTTTACTACTTCTCAAAATCATTCGAATGATTCTTTCGATTCTTAAAATCATTCGATCATGCCCATCACTAGGCAGCTCATGTTCCCTTACTGTTCGTTTCCATACCGCGTTAGGCATACACTCACCGGCTGTAGTCTCTGCCTACAGACAACGGCGCTACTAGACTACTTGATTAACTAAGATTTTTACAATCTAATAAACAAGGAAGCTCCTTTAAATGTTTAACGATTTTTCAAATTAGGATTTTTTTTAGAGTAAGGATCAACAATTGAGAAATTTTAAATAAGTCTGTGGTTAAGGACTTTCATAATAGAAAGTAATGGGGTACAGAATAAGCCTAGAATTTCTCAACTCCAGATCTCAAATCTCACAAAATTCCCAACTTTCAAGCTTCTAGTCAACATTGAGGGGGTGAAACCCCTCAAACCTCCCCTCCGGCGCGACGCCACTGGTTAAACCCAAAATAAACCAATAGTTTTGGTCCACTTATTTGTTCCTATATAATGTAGATACTTCTGACCCTGGCTGTACACCATTTGACAAGGGAGGGAGAGGTGTGGTGGGAAGGGTTGAGCTACCCCATTCCCCCAAGTTATTAAGGTAACACCCCCCCCCCCCAAACCTCATTTTAANCCCCCCCCCCCCAAACCTCATTTTAAAGGTATACTCATGAATTATGATATTTTCTTTGTGAGATTCAAGCTGGTGATTAATCATTAAAGAATAGGCAGCTCTTGTTTTGAATGTCGCGTGGAAATAGTTGCATATGACATAAGGGGTAATTAACTGCTTGTTCACATTCTAGGCTAATACCCACACATGTCAGTGAGAGAGTGGGAGCTACACACATGGTGTGCAGCCATGGAGCAAACACTCCACTGTGAACGTCACTTTGAGAAAATTCCTGTTGAAGTTTTTTTTGGAGTGAGCTCTAATACTGGGGTACAAGACAAACATGGCGAAGTTTAAGTGACGTTAAATCTGCCGGTTATAGAACCATCCATCCTGTACAGTCTCAGTGGTGTTTGTACACTATCCCTCCTGTACAGTCTCAGTGGTGTTTGTACA
>CABEEJ010011052.1:0-12175 GCA_901482245.1 Timema douglasi | reverse complement strand
CTTGTCAGAGGTGAAGGAAGGGTTTGGTAATCAGATAAACCTGTGCCGGGACCGAGGATTGAACCCCGGCCGCCAGCATAGAAGTCCGACACCTTACCCCCTAGACCGCCAGGTCACTTATCATTTAGTAAAAATAAAAACACGAGTAGGCTACAAACTAAGCCGAGATTCGAGACCTGACCTCCCCACCAATTCAGTATATTACGAGCCTGATACCTTCCCATTGTGACCACCGATACAGATGGGGTTGGAACCAAAGTCTCCTTACACCTGTAGCCGATATTCTTTCCCACTAAGCCAAGAGGACAAGAGGATATTTAAATGATGGTAGCATTAAACACAATTTTAACTCAACAAAGAATGACCCACTTCGGTGGCCGCGTGGTCTAACGCGCTACTCTCGCGTTGGACTAGACTGCCGAAGACCGGGGTGATCGGGGTTCGATCCCGGTAGGGTGCACTTAGTGTCGTTTTCCCTAAATGGTTTACCACTCTCCTTCCACGCAAAATGTGGGTGCACTACCTCTCAGTTAAACCTTCTTAATCCCTAAACCATTAGTGTAATTAGTGCATACGCATATAACTCTAACGGGTAGTTAGTTACTGCATTAAAAAAACCTGGACAGTTAAATAGGCCAAAAATTGAAAATTACCTAATATATATGAATAATTTGCCCGCTAGTCAAAATAGTGAGCTTCATCAGGACGACAGCAAGTTGGTACAAAAGCTTCGAGAAGGCTCACTAAACGCAAGAGGGGGAATTCATCACGAGAACTGGGCTAGATCAAGAGATATCCAGTGGTGACAGAGAGAAGTGAGTCTAGTTGAAGTGACTAAGTGTCTGTCAGAAGTGGCGACAAGATAACGCCGATTATATGGAGGTCACGTCACAAGTTAACGCTCCTCTCCTACGTCACAAGCCTCTCTCATATGTGACAAGCTTCTTTTATACGTCCCACGCCTTTCTCATATGTGACAAGCTTATTTCCTAAGCCACAAATTTATTTTATACGTCCCACACCTCTCTCATATATGACAAGCTTCTTTCCTATGTCACAAGAGTCTTTTATACATCCCACGACTCTCTCATATGTGACAAACTTCTTTCCTGAGTCACAAGGTTCTTTTATACGTCTCACGCCTCTCTAATGTGTGACAAACTTCTTTTATACATCCCACACCTCTCTCATATGTGATAAGCTTCTTTCCTAAGCCACAAGCTTCTTTTATACATCCCACGCCTTTCTCATATGTGACAAGCATCTTTCCTAAGTCACAAGCTTCTTTCCTAAGTCACAATCTTCTTTTATACGTCCCACGCCTCTCTCCTATGTGACAAGCTTCTTTTATACATCCCACACCTCTTTCATATGTGATAAGCTTCTTTCCTAAGTCACAAGCTTCTTTTATACATCCCACGCCTCTCTCTTATGTGACAAGCTTCTTTCCTACGTCACAAGCTTCTTTTATACGTCTCAAGCCTCTATCATATGTGGCAAGCTTATTTCCTAAGCCACAAATTTATTTTATACGTCTCAAGCCTCTATCATATGTAGCAAGCTTCTTTCCTAAGCCACAAATTTATTTTATACGTCTCAAGCCTCTATCATATGTGGCAAGCTTCTTTCCTACGTCACAAGCTTCTCTCATATGCTACAAGCTTCTTTTATACGTTCCACGCCTCTCTAATATGTGACAAGCTTCTTTCCTACGTCACAAGATTCTCTTCTATACGACAAGCTTTCCTCCTACAGCACAAGTTTCTTTCCTACGTCACAAGCTTATTTCCTACGTCTCAATCATATCTTATATGCGACACGCTTCCCTCCTACGCAACTGGTTAGTTACTCTCTTACGTCACAAGCTTCTCGGCACGATACTGCTATGAGAGCTACAGTAGCCCCGTGGCTTCTTTGGTGCTGACTTACAGCTCACAATAGACAGCTGAAAGCGTTGAAATGTCACCAGACAAAATTATGTATCCCTACGCCGAACCATATGATCTGTAAGAACATGTGTTTAGCAGCTGTCACTTCTGACGTTCAAAATTAAGGTATATACCTAAATGTTGACTGTCAGAAGTCATCTGTGAGCCGTCAGTCATCACCGAAGAAGCCATGGGGCTACTGTATATATACTCCATTCACGGTAGGAATTACTCTCTGAAAGGTCTTTTTTCCTACCAATATCCTAATAGATAATAGATTTCTGGTAGGGAAAAAGGCCTTTCAGAAAACAATTCCTACGGTGAACGGACTTTACAATATACACATGTATATATTTCTCATTTAATACTTACTATTCAATCTATATATTATTTTGGATGTAATATATTTTATATGTAGATTATTAAAATATGTAACTGCACCAAAACATGAGCGATGCAAAGTTTTTAGCGCCGCGTCTTACTACCCGTTCTTACGCTAATGATTTTAGGTACTAGAAGGGTTGTATTTAAAAGAAGTGAGCCCGCATTTGCATGAAGGGAGTATCTAAAATTATTTTGGAAAAAAAATCCTTAGTACACTCGACCGAGATTCGAAAGTCGATCTCCCCCCTCCCCTCACGCCTTATCGGCAGTCTAGTATACTGTGAGAGCAGCGCGTTAGACCACGTGACCACCGAAGCGGGTGGTACAAAGGATGAAGAGAAATGATAACTAGGGAGGGGTACGATAACAAAAGTTGAATACCAGTCACTGGTAAAGACAAAGAAACGGCCGTTGTGTATTTTCATATTTTTTACCAAGCTTATATATCATCCATACCATTTCACATAGTAATTACTTAATATATATCTCAAGTATAAAGAAAAACCCAAATAACATCACATTTCTTCTATAGTCTTGTCATTTGATTTCAAATTGACCTGACGTACGAACACGGAAGTATATATTATTATTATTATTATCACCGCGTCTTACTACCCGTTCGTGTTATACGCACTTACGCTTAATGTGTAATGGTAGGGTGATTGTGAGATGAAATGAAGGACCTACAGTTTAACGTGGAATCCGAACCACGGTGGTGGCCTGGCATTACCCCACATTCACAAGTTGTGATTAATACACGTCTTGTCAGAGGTGAAGGAAGGGTTTGGTAAACGGAAGTATATAGATCAAGTAACTTTTCTCCTTATCCGCTCCAGTGGCAGAATGGACTAAGGCGTCACTCTCGTGTTGAGACTGACCTGCTAATGACGGGGAGATGGGTGTTCGAATCCCGGTCGGCTCTACTGAAGTCGATTTCCCACTCTTATCCCAAGCAAGTGCTGGCAGATCACTTCTAAGATGCTTCTTCATTCCTACCTCATTGACGTAATCATCATTATGTGCGTATAACGTGAACAGGCAGTAAAACACGGTGATAAATACAACTTTTCTATCTGTCAGATAAGGCTCTCCTAAACGAAATTGGGACTGTGGCCTGTATTTTATGTAACAGGCTCTAGTTACCACCTCCTCTAAACCGACCCTCTTAACCCGCCTGGTAATCCACCAACCACCTCTACGGAAAATGTTCGTTCATCCCTAGGGAGTCAAGGACTATGATTGTCTTATTGATTCATCATCCTAAGCCGAGACCTGATGCAAACAAAGCCACGTGGATCTGTGCTCTGGTTTGCTACTGAGCGGACTCCCAATAGTATCCTGTCACTAAAAATAGTCCCTCCTATGTATTGTATTAAACTTGTTTTAAAATAACCTTATAAATATATTATAGCTAAAATGAATCATCCCTTCATATGATTTAGAAATTATACTTTAAGCTTTGCAAGCGCTATTCGAATACCAACCAACTTCTAGTCAGCGTTGAAGGACCCCATGGTACAGTCCTCATCACATGTTACGGTCAGTCGACAGTTATTATTATTATTATCATCACCGCGTCTTACTACCCGTTCGGGTTACACGCACTTACGCTAATGTGTAATGGTAGGGTGATTGTGAGATGAAATGGAGGGCCTTCAGTTTAACGTGGAATCCGAACCACGGTGGAGGCCTGGCATTCCTCACATTCGCAAGATGTCTTATCAGAGGTGAAGGAAGGGTTTGGTAATCAGATAAATCTGTGCCGGGACCGAGGATTGAACCCCGGCCGCCAGCATAGAAGTCTGACACCTTACCCCTAGACCGCCAGGTCACCGACCAGTCGACAGTTCATCTCGGCAGTGTTAGGTGCTGGTTGGGAGTGTTGGGTGCATCCCGTCTATTTATGACGTTTGCAGAGTATGGCCCAAGTTTTGTTAGACATAAGACAGGAAATTTTAGTAGTCTATTAAAGAAAAATTATAAAACTTCGTAGTTACCTTTTTTGCTATAATACTGACTATACATGGTCGCGCCTGTTTAAAATATTGTACTGGTGTTCCACCAATCGTGTAGTGATACGGCAATGTTTGTTTACTTCAGGTATCAGGTTAGGATGGACCCAATAATAGACTATGCTTAGCGTCACGTAAGCCACATCATCGATCTTCCAGAGGCGAGCCGACACCAAGCGGCGCGGAGGACTAACTCAACATCGTCACAGCCACAGGTCCTAAACAGGAATAATGATACAGTCGTCACGTGTGTGGGTGAGGGCGGGTTATCGCTACACCTGAAGGATCGCGAGGTTTGTCAGCGTGTGATTGCGCTCAAGAGCGGCGTACATCTCTCATCGTGGCGCATTTGTCGGCAATGTGTTTGACAAGAGCGAGAATGGAATAAGTTTAATATTGTTCAGTTTTTTGTTTGTTTTTTTACTGTCTCTATAGACTTCTAGGAGATACAAGTATTGTGATCGTCAAAAAATCTAACTCGAGATTTTTGATAGCTACCGACATTTCATGACACCCTGAAACATAAAAATATGTTTTCGCGATGCGGTCTGTATCTATGACAAGAGCCGCCGAAATCATTTTACCAATCTGACTCAAATTTGATATTTAGTATTTTCATAAGGTTACCCCCCGTGGAGTTTTTGGAATTAAATATTTAACCCTAAAATTAAGGGTATTTTACTTTGGGAAAAAATCAATTTTCGCGAATTCCGTTCGAGCGATTTTGATTAAATCTAGTATCCAAACGTGGTTTAACATCACGAATAAAATGGCAACTCTCATTTCCCCATGACAATGACTTCAAAGGTACTTTAGATAGGTATGTGGAAATGTACAGCTTTGATCTTATTTACGCGAACGCAACTATTTGAGATAAGAAATAACTTATCATTGAAAGGTTAGGCTCCTATTGAACGGGGCAACATGTTAAGAAGCTTTGGTTTGAATGAAAGCCATTACACGAGGAAACTTCAGTTGCATGTTCGCCAAATAGTTGCAGACAGTTTACATGCAGTGGAACTGCACGGTCAACTTTTAGTTATTATTATTATTATTATTATTATTGCTAGCACCGCATCTTACTACCCGTTCGGGTTATACGCACTTACGCTAATGTGTAATGGTAGGGGGATTGTGAGATGAAATGGAGGACCTACAGTTTAACGTGGAATCCGAACCACGGTGGAGGCCTGGCATTCCTCACATTCACAAGATGTCTTGTCAGAGGTGAAGGAAGGGTTTGGCAATCAGATAAATCTGTGCCGGGACCGAGGATTGAACCCCGGCCGCCAGCACAGAAGTCTGACACCTTACCCCTAGACCACCAGGTCACCAACTTTTAGTTGTCTGCACTCGAGTTGGGGCATTGTTTTAAATGTAACATATTACACTATACAACTAATTGCGCGCACAACTGCAACTTCTGGTGGAATAATCCTTCTCATTTTAGTCTTTTTATATGAGTCAGCAATTCATCGAATGATGTAGACATATGAAAGTAATTTTTTTAAAAACGGGTTACTGACCACAGATCCTTATCCAATCTTGAAGATAAAATCGTGTATACATACATCTTTATTGGCCTGCGTTTTCTTTTTTTTTCATACAAGCAAGGCAAGAAGAAATAATTCCTCATTCCTCGATGCTATTTTTTCGAGATGTTGCTGCCACCAGTGGTTAGCGTCATCTCGAGAAAATAGCATCGAGGAATGAGGAACTATTTCCCCTTGCCTTGCTTATAAAAAAAAGATAACGCAGGCCAATAAATATGTATGTATACTAGATGTTATCTTCAGGTATCTTCAAGGCTGGATAAGGGTCTGACTATACGTCATTTGAGGATCTGTGGACATTAACATTTTTTTAAATTGCTTTCGTATGTGTAAGTCATCATTTGAGGAATTGCTGACCTATATAGAAGAGGACTCTACACTCAAATGAGAAGGATTATTCCACCAGAAGTTGCAGTTGCGCGCTCAATTAGTTGTATAGTGTAATATGTTACATTTAAAACAATGCCCCAGCTCGAGTGCGGACAACTAAAAGTTGACCGTGCAGTCCCACTGCATGGAAACTGTCTGCAACTATTTGCCGAACATGCAACTGAAGTTTCCTCGTGTAATGGCTTTCATTTAAACCAAAGCTTCTAAACATTTTCTTCAACTAGTTGCATGCAACATGTTACCCCGTTCAATAGGAGCCTAATAGTCTACTATTAAAAATACAAAACTTTAATTTGAAATATATTTTTCATGGAAGTCTTAGAACCGTGAAATTGATTGCCAACCTCTTTTATCGATATTTCGTTAACAGGGTATTAGTGTTTCTGCAACAACGTATATAATTTCGTTTTACAAATCTTACAAGTTTTTAATAAACGTCTGTCCCTCTTTTTAAGATAAAAGAGGAAGCCTGTGTGGTGCACCACCATACCGTTTATTATAAATATGTTTCTCTTAAGCGTGTTTATTATTTTCATTTGTGCTATTTCGAGGAGTGTTTCTGTAACAATGTATATTATTTCTCCATTATTATTATTATTATTATTATTATTATTATTATTATTAAAGGAATGTGAAAGTCTGTGCGGCAGTGTCGGCTCATGTATAGGCACTGCGGAACTGCACCCCCTATTTCCACTTGATATTATCGATAACATTTAAAATTAGTCCTTTTTTTCTTTAATTATTTATTTATTTTTGTAGTACAATAAATATTCCTTAAGCTTAATGTCAGTTCTTTAGTAGCCATCCGCCTGTTTATGAAAAAGATACAAAAATATTTGTATGGAACTGTGCGCTTCACAGTGCCAGCGACGTGGTGTTTGACTGTTGTTCGCATGCGCACATAGAAGGGGGTGGGGAGGAAGGCGGGACTGCCAGGTAGAGAAAGCACTGTTGCTCTCGCAGTGCCGGTTCTGGCGTGATGGTGGAAGGAAGTGTTTTTTTTACTCAGCGTGTGTTGTGCTTAAAAACCGCGTACCATATTCTTGAATGTGATAAAGTGTAGAAGAGTGTAGAATTAGATTATTATTCTGCTTCCAGCTAGTCTATTTGATTCATTTGTTTTAGGTTATTTAATTTAACAGAAATACTAAATGCGCTTGCAGTA
This sequence comes from Timema douglasi, assembly GCA_901482245.1. Taxonomy (NCBI): domain Eukaryota; kingdom Metazoa; phylum Arthropoda; class Insecta; order Phasmatodea; family Timematidae; genus Timema; species Timema douglasi. The sequence continues at coordinate 4,740 of CABEEJ010011052.1, read as the reverse complement.
CTTTCAATGGAGAAAAATTTCCTCAATCGTCATACAGAGATCAAGGAGAAAATTATTGAACTTTTAGCGCATATTAAAACAAGAAGAATGGATTTCATTTTTAAATGAATAGATCAAGATTGAACTATAACAGTTTAAGTTAAAGTTGGTAAAAAAATTGTTTTGTTTTTTGTTAAGATTTTATCAAGTTCCTGAATACATTTTCTTTTCATACAGGTTTTTTTCTTCCTTTTACACAATTAAAAAGAAGGTTAAACATGTTTCTGGAGCAGCCTCCCCCCCACTAATTTTAGCCACGAGCCGCCACTGCTGTGCGGTGTACTGTACCATCCATTTGTCACTAAACGCGACCATATTATGCTGTATATTATTCGTGCTTTGACAGGGACTGAAACGATTATCGTCTCGTAGCTCCTGATTAATGGATTCCCGGCCACTCCAAAGTCACTAACAATCCAAGCTCCTGTATTAGAAGAGAGCGAATAGCTGTGTATAAGGTGTTTGCCTCTTCTTGCGCGCCCGCCCCATTGTTTCCCCTCTTGTGGCTCCCTTAGCAACGGTCGTGTGACGTCACGCGTAGGCCCGTTACTAAGGAGTGGGAAGCGTTGTTGCGCACACGAGAGAGACAGCGGAAATTAAGTTACTTTACACTTTGGGACTCGTACGAGTAGTTCTAGATTGTAACCTCCTTTTATAAGTGCTATACATAATATTAGGACTGTTATTGATATGTGAGTGATAGGATCACCGAAATATTGAGATACGTGTTTCTACGAACTTTCACTTAATGAATTAGAATTAATATAAAAATAGTTTATTATAAGTTAGTTGTACCATTCGTGAATGTGTTACACATATACGAAATAAAAACAAAATTAAATATAACCAGATCTCGTAGATTGCGGTGGACAAGACATGCAGCGCGAATGGGAGAATCTATAACCGTGTTCAGGGTACTGACTGGTAAAATCCAACGGGAAGAGACGCAGATGTAATGAGGTGGACTGGATATAACTAGCATCTTACTACCCGTCTATGCTATCATATTTTATCTAATGGGGTATGGATGAGGAAGGTATAGAGAGGAAATATATATATATATGGAGGGAGAGTGGGAAAAATACTATTGTTCCATGATAGTTGTGTGTCAACTCCTAACGTGTTCCTACTATAGTTCCAGGACTGTAGTTTGTCAACGTGTTCCCATAGTTCCATGACCGTAGTTTGTCGACGTGTTCCTATAGTTCCATAACCGTAGTTTGTCGACGTGTTCCTATAGTTTCATGACCATAGTTTATCGACATGTTCCTTCAGTTCCATGACCGTAGTTTATCGACATGTTCCTCTATTCTCGCGACCGTAGTTTATCGGCATGTTCCTATAGTTCCATGACCGTAGTTTATTGACACGTTCCCATAGTTCCATGACCGTAGTTTATTGACACGTTCCCATAGTTCCATGACCGTAGTTTATTGACACGTTCCTATAGTTCCATGACCGTAGTTTATCGACATGTTCCTATAGTTCCATGATCGTAGTTTATCGACACGTTCCTATAGTTCCGCGACCGTGGTTTATCGACATGTTCCTATAGTTCCATGACCGTAGTTTATCGACATGTTCCTATAGTTCCGTGACCGTAGTTTGTCGGTGTGTTTCTATAGTTCCGCGACCGTCGTTTGTCCACTCCTGACCGGGCCGCGGTAGCACAGAAGCTGTAAGAGAGTGGGGGGAACAGATCTGGCCCGAGGTAAGGCTACTTGCTAGAGGTTGTACGGGTTGGGGGGAGGGGGTCTTGATAGACTCTCGTCGTGACTCGCGCGAGGTAGAACACACCTCGTCTGTGACAACCCCCCTTCCCCTTCGCCAAATTGCTCAGGGGAGCGGGTCCCCAACCATTCAGTGGCGTGCTCTCATGCTTTTAAATCGTACACTTAAGAGGGCGGGGAGATGTAAGTTATCAATTCAATTATTATTTCTGTTTTTGTTTTTTTACAAATCATTAATAATATAGATATTTAGCGACTTTTACGGGTTTTAAGCGATTAATTTTCATTTTTAGCGCTTAGCGACTGATCTGGCGACTTTCCTTAATTTTATGTCAAGTTCGTGTTCATTATTTTAAATCGTAATGCTCTAGAGTTTTGATCAGTGGCGGCTCGTAAATAGGCACTGCGGAACTGCAGCACCCCCTATTTCTACTTTATATCATCGATAACATTTAATATAATGAGTCCTTTTTACATTAATTCTTTCTTTATTTTTGTAGTACAATATATATTCCTTAAGCTTAGTGTCAGTATTTCAGTTAGCCATCCCCCAGTTTATGAAAAAGATACAAAAATCTTTGTATGGAACTGTGCGCTTCACAGTGCCAGCAACGTGGTGTTTGACTCTTGTGCGCATGCGCACATAAGAGGGAAGTGGGGATGAGGCGGGACTGCCAGGTAGAGAGAGAACTGTTGCGTTCGCAGTGCCAGCTCTGGCATTGATGGTGGAAGGAAGGTTTTTTTTACTCAGCGTGTGTTGTGCTTAAAAACCGTGTACCATATTCTTGAATGTGATCAAGTGTAGAAGAGTATAGAATTAGATTATTATTCTGCTTCCAGCTATTCTCTTTGATTCTTTTTTTTTCCGGTTCTTTTATTTAACAGAAAACTTTAACCATGGCCTTGCATCCCCAAGAAAAAAGTTCTGTGACTGTAAGTTAACTTCAACAGCTTAAGTTTTTATATGCTATCTCTCCATGAGAAAGTTACAGTTAAGAAAAGAGGTCATTCAACACCTGATATTCTAATATCTCAGCCAGGCAAAAGCAACAAGAAATATATTCGTAGCTTTAATTATCAATGGTACCAACGGAAAAGTTGGCTTTGCGGTTGGGAAGAAAAAAAATGCACTGTTTTGCTTCCCTGTTAACAGCACCCCCACTAATTTTAGCTACGAGCCGCCACTGGTTTTGATGTTTGAACTACCGTACTGCAAGAACGCATAATGCCCCGCTTCAATCTACAGAAAAGCAATAAAATATATTTCATTCACAAATCACAACAACGTCGTTCCGGATCCAGAATTAGATCTGTCCACTGTTGCCAAATGTCCTCACATACAATCCAAGCGTGGAATCACCGCAACCCCTTTCCGCCAAGGTTGTATAACACTTGGTTTGGTGAAAAATATGACTTTAAATTTTTAGTTTAGCGACAATCTAGCGACTTTCTGGTACCAGTCTAGCTACAACACTTATATGGTCGTTGGCAACACTGCCTTTTTAATACCTATACATAAGCTACAGTAGCCCCATGGCTTCTTTGGTGTTGACCGACAGCTGACGGCTTTGAAAAGTTACCAGTCCAAATTATGTATCCCTACGCCGAACCATATAATGTGCAAAAACATGTGTTTAGCATCTATCACTTCTGACAGTCAAAATGTAGGTATATACCTAAATGTTGACTGTCAGAAGTCAGCTGTCAGTCAGCACCAAAGAAGCCACGGGGCTACTGTATATACCTAAATGTTGACTGTCAGAAGTCAGCTGTGAGCTGTCATTCAGCACCAAAGAAGCCACGAGGCTACTGTATCTACCTAAATGTTGACTGTCAGAAGTCAGCTGTGAGCTGTCAGACAGCACCAAAGAAGCCATGGGGCTACTGTATATACCTAAATGTTGATTGTCAGAAGTCAGCTGTGAGCTGTCGGTCAGCACCAAAGAAGTCACGGGGCTACTGTAGGTCTTAAAATTCAACTAAGGCATTCGACTAACCTTTAGTGTTACCGAATAAAATTTTTGCCAGGAAGGGCAGAAAAGCTACTTGGATCTACTTTTAAGTATTTATACGTCAAGTCATAATGATCTGAGGGTGTCAAGTTTGATATATATTATTAATATCTATAAAACAACACTACTAATATATAATTAAATGTTAGCAATTTTGTGCGAAAAATATATGCTTTTGTATTTTCCATAGAGCCCTTTATATGAAAATTAGTTGTAACAGAATCCATCAATATGAAGCAGAGAGAAGCTAGACCATAATAAAACAGAACTTTATATTATGATTTATGCTGTATTATAATGGCTGGAAAATATCATACATTTTTGTCCTCTCAGTTCAAGTATCACATAAGCACATTTTGGCCATTTTGAACCCCCTTCACCATGTGCAACAAAAAATAAGCAAAGGCCGCCTTCCCGTTTACGTTATATCTGTCGACTTTTTTTAAAATTTATTCACAGGAATAACCATTAAAGTGTTGGGTAATTACTAACGTAGAGGTGTAAATTAAAGGTGCGAAATAATTAACAATAAATACTGATGTAAACTGATTTTAGATGTATTGTACTAAACAAGTAGAATTAAATCAAGTTATAAAATAATAAATAAAATTACTTAGTTGAAATTATATAAAAGAATTATTATTAGTTAACACATGAATTATTATTGTGATAAAAAAAATATTTCTAAGACACTTTTAAACTGATGACCAAAGTCCTCTAATCCACGTCTTGACACTTTTATATATTATATGTCTATTAAGGGAGGCCGGGTCACTACGCCATCCATGTCCGTCTTAGGTCAGCATTGTTCTGGACCCCCCCTTCCTCCCCTTGAACCCACCCCCTCCGCATTAGTAATACTTTTATTATTATTATTATTATTATTATTAGCACCGTGTCTTACTGCCCGTTCGGGTTATACGCACTTACGCTAATGTGTAATGGTAGGGTGATTGTGA
>CABEEJ010011050.1:0-12178 GCA_901482245.1 Timema douglasi | reverse complement strand
CAATCACCCTACCATTACACATTAGCGTAAGTGCGTATAACCCGAACGGGTAGTAAGACGCGGTGCTAATAATAATAATAATCCTCAGTTCATAATAGAAGGGATGCTTAATGTACTGCGATGGATATGGAAAGTTATACATTTTATAAATTCAACAAAACTATTTTTATTTGGTTCTCTGCTAGGTTTACTTTATATTACAGTGCCAACAAACATAGTTAGAAGATATGGCCTATCATCCACAGAGATAAGTTTGGATTGATTGGTAGTTTACAATCATTGATTTCTTATGAAACGACCCTAGTTTAAAAATACTAATGAAACAATCCATTGCACGAGTTCACATTCAAGCTATACCAACCAAGCGGCCGCCACCGTTAGCAACGATAGTGCTACGATCTGAAGATAGAGGGTGTCATGTTGCCAGCACAATGAACCCTACAGTTGTTAATCTCGGTTTTCTAGATCAGAGATGCTACTTATTTATTCAAATAGATCCTTCTTAGTTTGTCCCCATGAGGTTGAGTATAACCCCGTTACAAATTCACTGCTCCACAAAATATTCTGGAGGTGCCGGGAATCGGGTTTGTGACCTATGGATCTGTATCCAGGAAATCTGACCACAAGACCACAGAGATAACGATCATAAAATTTAGTTATTTTAATATGAAAAAAGAAATTTTATTTTTAAAACTGCAATATAATATGTGTTGAATTTTTTAAACACAGGTTTGATGACGTTTATCTATTGTATTTTGGTGTAAATAACAGTAAAATTAATCTTATAAATATCTTTTAGTTGGAAATCATCGCACTCTTTAACGACCATTCATGTTTCAACATATTGTTTATTGAATATACATTATATATATATATATATATATATATATTTTAACTTTTGAACAAAGCGATCACTTCTATCTAACTTAAATCCCCAAAGAAGAATTGATGTCTGCAAAAAGTATTTAACCCTTTTATTTTTATACTAAGGCTTGCACATAAAACAGCTTAGGCTGGTGTAGGCAGGTGTTATTTTGAAAAAATTAACATCCTCTTTACCTCCTTTTAACAAAAACAATACCCTAGATAAATCAAAAATTATTAATTTATTATATCTTTAGTAAAATTGTATTTATATTTATACTTTTTTTCTATAGAAATTAAATTCTGTATTTTATTAAAATTTTACATTAATATATATATTATTATTTTATCCTACGGTTGGCTGCACCCTTGTTTCCTAGATAGTAATATTTTAAAAATAAGATAAATAGTTTTTACAGACTTTTGCATAACTATAGAACTATATATATATAATTATAGAGCATAATCTGTCTACGAACCAATTGATAATGTTACAAAACTTGAATTAATTAATGTTATTCAAGCTAAAGTATGATCATTCAATTGATTGTATATTTTCTCTCGGTTATTGCTCTAGCTATAGCGCTATACTACATATTGAAAATTCCTACTCAAGTATCATATAACGTACTAGGGATTTACTTAGGTTCAAATCACAATTCACCTTCAACTCAAAGCGAGATATTTTCTATTTACAGTAATGTATTCATTTTATGAGAAAGAAATATATTTCGAAAACAGTCCAAACTTTTGTACGATTCTTAAAATGTCTTGGGCCTTGGATAAATGACATGAATTAACTTGTTTGTAAAAGTAGAGGATACATATTTATTGATATTTAGTTTCTTTAAAATTTTACCAATTTAACATTATTAAACATAATCTAACTCAAATTAACCAAAACCACTTTAGCCTGTTTTAGTACTGAAACATACCGTTTATTTCACCACTAATAAAGATAGATATCAAAATATCACTCTACACTATCATATAAATACAGTAGCCCCGTGGGGAGGCCTGGCGGTCTAGGGGTAAGGTGTCAGATTTTTATGCTGGCGGCCAGGGTTCGATCCTCGGTCCCGGCAAAGATTTATCTGATTACCAAACCCTTCCTTCACCTCTGAAAAGACATCTTGTGAATGTGGGGAATGCCAGGCCTCCACCGTGGTTCGGATTCCACGTTAAACTGTAGGTCCTCCATTTCATCTCACAATCACCCTACCATTACACATTAGCGTAAATGCGTATAACCCGAACGGGTAGTAAGACGTGGTGCTAATAATAATAGTAGCCCCGTAGCTTCTTTGGTGCTGATTGACAGCTCACAGCTGACTTCTGACTGTCAACGTTTAGGTGTATACCTAAATTTTTGACTGTCAGAAGTGACAGCTGCTAAACACAGATTTTTGCAGATCATATGGTTCACCGTAGGAATACATAATTTGGTCTGATAACGTTTCAAAGCTGTCAGTCAGCACCAAAGAAGTCACGGGGCTACTTTTGTAAAATGGGATGTGTGGTTGTGTGCTTGTATGTTTGTAGACGCAAGAATTATTCCAAAACCATGAAACTGAACTTTAGTATTACGTATCCAGTGGAATATGGGGTGTTGTACCTCAGTGGAGTTATTTTTATATTTACAGTAAATCCATAGAAAGGCAGACATTTTAACCCACGTGAACCACGCTCAATCTCATGGACCCGCCTCGGTGGCGTAGTTGGCTAACGCGCTTGTCGTGTTGAGCTCGACTGCTGAGGACGAGGAGATCGGTCGGGTGAACTGGGGGTGGTTTTTCCTAAATGGTTTTCCACTCTCCACCACGCAAATTCGGGTTCACTTCCTCTAATTCAACCTTCCCAATTCCTAATCCATTAGAGTAATTAGTACTTGAAGCATGTACAAGTAGCTGGTCAACGCGTTCATCGTACGATGTATCTATCCATACAGTAGCTGTGTTATTCTTACTATATAAAATAAAGCAAACCAAACCAAACATTAAATTATATTTAAATATTTATACTTTATTGTTTTGAATAATTGTGTTACTAAACTTGAAAGAATGCTGACTATTACACAATGCCAAAATAGAGATATAATCTGAACATGGTTTAAATTTTGACATTTCTTTTGAAAATCAATTTCTTTCGACACAATACTTTGAACTGTTGTATGATGGTGCTATTAAAAAGAAAGAAGCGATACACACTAGGGGTATTAAGTGGTTGTTAAAGGGTTGTAATTAAGTACAAATAAAAGCATTTAATCATTTTTTTAACGAATTTACCCCGTTAAGCCACCTTACTTCGTTTATTCCTTTTATAACTTATACCCATTTTGCCTTTTTTTAACTTTAAACATCCTTTTAAACTTTTTACCCTCCTTACCCTTACTGCCGTATTCAAACTTTTTATCCTCTTTACCCATTGTACCAAAATTAAACAATTTATATACCATTTTTTTATTCTTTCTTTCTCTTTTAACCTCTTTGCGACTTTTTAATCTTTTTACAATGTTTATCTCCTATACAATTTTTTTCCATTAATATAATTTATTATAATCTAATTTTGGCCCTTTTTATATTTTTTTAAGTTTTTCCCTTTTTTATTTGCTCAACTCTGCCCTTTTGGTCATTTTTAACATTTCAGACATTTTGATCATCTTTGGACATTCTGTCATTTTTCAATTTTTTGTCTTATTGCCCTTTTATTATTAAACTTCTAACAGTTTTAACGATTTTTTAAACTTATTACCCTATATTCATCATACTCTGAACTCTTTTTTTTATCCTTTCTAACCCATTTAAGCTTTTTACGCCGTTAATCAATTTATTATTGTATTCACTTTATACCCGTTACAGAGATTTCTAATTTTCTACCTCTTACTTTCAATTGCTTCTCTTAAACTAAATATCCTTTCTATATTTTATGATTTATCTATGGCTCCTTTAAACATTTTTGATATCTATTTTTTAAACTATTTTTCCTAAATCTTGCCCTTTTCCCCCTTTTCTTACATTTAGGTCATTTAGGCCTTTTTAGACTTTTTGCTTATATTTTCCATTTGTTTTTAATGCCCTTTTTTATTTGGAGCTACTTTTTTTTACCATTTTAAAATTTTTGGACATTTGCACGTTTTACGCCTTTTTACATTAATTACCCGGTTTAGCCCCGGATAAATACTTCATGTTAAAGAGGTTAAAAGGTTTAAAAAGTTGTACAAAATTAAATAGGGTATGGAGTGTGTGTGTGTGTGTGTGTGTGTGTGTGTGTGTAAGGAATGTAAGGTATAAGGGGTGTAAGGTATAAAGTGTATAAGGTAAATAGTGTGTAGGTTATAAAGGATGCAAGGTATTAATTGTGTAATATATACATCTTTGGTAGGGTATAAATGGTGTATGATATAAAGGTTGAAGGGTATAAAAGGTGTAAACTATAAGGGCTATATGGTATAAAGATTTAGGATACAAAGTATGTAATGTATAAAGTGTGTAGGGTATGAAAGGTGTAAGTAACAAAGAGTGTAGGGTATAAAATGTGTACGGTATAAAGGTCATAAGGTATAATATATAACTTATAAAGGGTGTAAGGTATAAAGTGTTTCAGGTATAAAGTATATATAGTATAAAGAGTATAAGGTATTATGGTTTTAAAGTGGTAAGTGTTTAGGGTATAAAGGGTTTAAGGTATAAAGTGTTTAGGGTAAAAATGGTGTAAGCTATAGAGTGTGGATGGTGTTACTGGTGGCACGCGGAACCACTTTATATGGCACTTTTAAAGTTACAAAATATAACAATAACAAATTTGTCGAAGAAATAAATCACCTAATTGGTCCAAGTAAATAAGTTTCTAAAACGTTAGCTCTACTAAGTTGGCCGTCTCTGCTGTATTGTTTCCCGCTACTCCAACTTTTCTTCCCTTTCCACTACAATCCAAGCCCTTCTCCCCCTTTCAAGTTCCACCCTGACTAGTCCAGCAGTCGAGGACATACTCCTCAGTCTGCACAAATCACATTTTTCTGTTCAGTTTGTTTTTTGGTACCGAACTGATTCTTGTGAAATGTGTTATCCTCCGCTGTTAAATATTTATGTTTCTATAGTGACTCTCTTGCTGTTAGTATAGTTTTATAATGGACTTTAGTAAGAGATCTACTGCCCAAATGAAGTAAGAGGACGATATTGCTCTTCGGGAGTTTAATAGGTAATGGGAAGAACCGTTTTTATTTACAAAGGGAAACTCTTCTAAGCCTGTTCGTCTTATTTAAAGGGCTAATGTTGCAGTTCCCAAAAAGTTTAATCCAAACCAGCACTTCAAACAAATGCATCCCGATATTAACATAAGATATCCAATTGGCTCAGCATTCAGAACAGAATTTGTAAATAAATAGAAACATTCACTGACTGGGAAACAAATGCTTTTTAAAACAAAAAGTGATCAGCTGATTACTATGGTCAAAGTTTCTTGTGAAATCACCCTATTCACTACGCGAAGAAAAAAAATCCATACTCCGAATGAGAAGAGATAATAAAGTCAAGTCTAATGGCCTTTGCTAAAGCCACTGAAGATCCTAATGTCATTAAAATGGTGGAAGACGTTGCACTTTCAATAATTACAGCTATGCGGTGGATCGATGAGATGTCTGGCGACGTTTGCAAACAAGTAGTTTCGTGTATTAATACTTGTAAATACTTTTCCATCGCCTTGGACGAGGGCTGCGATATAAGTGACACTGCTCAACTTTGTGTTTATGTGCGTTGTATCAACGAGCAATTTGATGTTACTAAAGAGTTTCTTGAATTGCGCTAGTTAGTTTTATGTAAAAGAGAAGATATTTTGAAAGAAAGAAAACTAGTTATTGAAAACAACCGTTTAATTGGGATAAATTAGACAATGTTTGTACAAATGGGGCCCCGGCAATGACTGGTAAAGTAAAAGGTTTTTTAGCTTTGTTGGAAGGTTATTTAAAGCGTAAAGTTTTTAAATACCACTGCGTTATCCATCAAGAAACCCTTTGTGCCAAAGACATGAATTTCTTCCCGTGCTGGATCCAGTGGTGCGATGTATCAACAAGATCTGAGCTAGGGCTCTAAACAGAAGGGAATTCCGTGAACTCCTTGAAGCGGAATTGTAAGACATACACCGTGTTGAGCTTCTACTTCATTGTAGCGTCCGTTGTTTGTCACAGGGAAAGGCGCTTGAGAGATGTAAGAATTTAAAGGGTAATGTTCTGAAGTTTTTGAAAGAAAATGGGGAACTACCTGAAGAGTGTATGTTTTTAAAGAATGAAGACTGGTTACGGGATTTATCTTTTCTGACAAACATTATGGGTCACTTTAACAACTTGAATCAGCGTTTTCAAGGTAATAAAAACACGTGTCTAACCCTATTCAGTTCCATTCAGGCGTTTAAAGCAGAGATCACTCTGCTGGGCCATAATCGTTATCAGAATGAGTTCTCCCAATTTCCTAATATTAAAACATTTTCCAACACTGAATGCTCCTTGACTTCCAGGCTTTGATAAATACAAAAATTATATTTACAATTTGAAAAACTCTCAAGAAGCAAGGTTTTCAGACTTTCAGGATGAAAATAAAAATGTTTAACTTTTCGCGAACCCTTTTTTTCTATTTCTATGGAGGAAATGGCTCTCTAACCTTCTGACGTACTAAATGAAATTCTTGATATTCAGAACAACGCTGCAAATCACAGCAAGTACAAGGAAGTACTTGCTTCTGTAAATGCCTTCCCTCGTGCCAGTATCCTATATTAAGAGACCTGGTCTAGAGCTATTGTTGCAGGTTTGGTTCTGCGTACATCTGTGATCAATTATTCTAACTTGTGAATTAGGTCGAAAATCAGTACCGTTCAGTTCTCACTGATAAGCCTCTGAAAAAACTGATTCTTTTTGCTTCTTCTAAAACAAATCCAAATATTAATGAACTCGTTAATGTTAAAGAGATCCAGAAACCTCAATGAAAGCTGAAACATTTATTTTTAATACTAAGAATTGATGTGATTTCTACTAGTATTTAGTTGTCTTATTATTACTGTTTTTATTAACTATCATTAATAGAACATGGTCACAATATTACAGTGTGTGAATGGTGTACAATAGATGTGGATTATTTTTAGAATGAAAATTATTCATATATGAAATTTTTAATCAAAAGTTAAATATTTTATATGGGGTTTTGCTAATTTTTTTTCTGGTGTCTTATCTGTGAAACACAGATATAGCCCAAACTCCTTATAAAATTAGCAATCAATTATATAAGTTATATTACAGTATAATATTATTAATTTTAAATGAGCTTTATTTACTGTTGGGTATATTTTCCAAAGGTGTCGTGGGTACTGAGTTAAAGTTATGTTTGAAGTTTTGGGATGGAGTGGCACGCCAAGGATTCTTAGCGCAAATAGTGGCACGCCAGGAAAAAATGTTGGTTATACATGTTCTAAGGTATACAGTGTGTAGGTTATAAAGGGTGTAAGGTATACATTTTGTTTGTTATTAATGGTGTAGAGTATATATTGTGTAAGGTATAAAGTGTGTAGGGTATAAAGGGTGTCAGGTATACAGAGTATAGGGTATAAATGGTGTAAGGCATACATTGTGTAGTTTGCAAAGGTATAAGGTATAACGTGATCAGGGTATAAAATGTGTACGATATAAATGCCATGAGGTATAAAGTATGTATGCGTATAACCCGAACGGGATAGTAATACACGGTGCTAATAATAATAATATAAAGTATGTAGGCTATAAAGGTTGCAAAGTGTAAAAGATATAGAGTGTAATTAGTGTAAGGTATAAAGTGTGTAAGATATATGGCAATATATTATCGTTATTTAAAATTATTGCCGAATCTTTAAGTTTATTAACCATATCAAATTATATATTGTTCAAAGTTATCTCTAAATTATCGTCTTCAATTTTAGTTCTGTGAGTGATAAATAACTTAGAACCAAATCTTTAATAATCGGCATTCAATAAGCTTTTTTTTCTCTCCTGAAAAATACCATCGATAACCTTTAGATAAACTTTTCCGATATAAACTTTGAAAACATCATAAAAAATTAGCCTAGTCCCTAAGACGATTATTTTTATCCAAAACATGAGTTCAAGTTACTATTTATTTATTAGGTAAATCTCTCTTTAAAAACCAAAAGATGTGATTCAATTTTCCTATTCCAAGCTTTAATAACCAGTAAACTACTTTTAAATTAGATCTATTTTCTCATAAAAACAATAAAGAATTGTATTCCTGAGATAAATCAATATTGTTAATATGATGAACCCTAGCGTTTTATATGTGAATCCAAACTAAAATGTTTGTCTGTGTCAGTCAGTCAGTCCCTGGCCACGGATCTAGAACTATCTTCTCGATTTGGTTCAAACTTGATATTTAGATTATATAAGCCAATGCCTTAATTTTGCTTTATTTGATATTAATTGATTTATTTATTTGATATTAATTAATTTATTTATTTATATTAATTTATTTATTTATTTATATTGATTTATTTATGTATATTAATTGATTTATTTATTTATATTGATTTATTTATATTAATTGATTGATTTATTTACACTAATTGATTTATTTATATTAATTGATATATTTAATTATATTAATTGATTTTATTTATTTTATTAAGTGGATGAATGAGATATCAGTGAATTTAATAGGTTACAAATTTTTCGTCATTGAATTTAATGAACTGGTTCCAAATGGGTATCTTGGGATATTTTGACATAACACTTTACAATGAATAATTGTTTTGGGAAGAAAATTTGTTTAAAGTTAACTTATTTCGAGTGATTTTTCAACTATTTGAAACCTTTTAGCACTTGCTCCAACGATTTGGTTCAAAATGTGTAGCCTAGCTGATATGTTTTTTAAAATATAAATAATTGTATATATTTGTTTTTCATGTAAACATTCATTTAATAATAGTTTACATTCAACTGATTTTTTTTAAATTTGATTTTTCTTTTTCATATTAAGAGTAAGTATTTTGATCTTCAACATTTTCGACTCCAAATCTTTACATTCATTATGTGTCTTAAACATAAAAATGGATTTTAATTACGACCTAAGGCCACAATTCTGTATGTTTGTATGTCCATGGATTTAAAACATTTTGATGTATTTCTCAAAGCTTAAAACTTAGATTATATAGTGTTATACCTTTGGAAAATATTTTATCTAGACCACAGATCTCAAATTAAGGCTACTTTAGGATGAGTATTTTTTTTAAATTCCAATTTCATCAAAATGGCGTTAACAATTCTGTTTAATATTGATAGCAAGTGAGTGAGTGGTTCCTTGACTTCCCAAATAACATTGTATACTTGGTTTTTGCGTAAAGATTATTTTAGAATGAGTTTAGTGATTAGTGATTTTAAAAAATTCGATCTAATTTGAAAATGATTTTTAATATTTTGCTTTAAATGTATATTTGAAGAGTGTTTTACCGGAAAATGAAAAACACTAATTTTTTTTTGGCAGGAAATTAGTTTTTTGGTTTATGGGTAGTTTATATTTGACTGGTTTTTAATTTGGATGTTTAAAAAATAGAGATAGCAATTTGGATAAAAAAATAGTATAGTTTAAGTTTTTTAAACTATTAAAATAAATATAATCTATTAATATTTTTTCTTAGATATATTTTTTTTATATAACTGTAGACTCATTTTTAAACTATTATTTTTAAAATATCTCTAGCGAATTTGTTCAAATTTGGCATCGGTGGACTACATTAGATTATTAATAATTATGTAATATTTTAAAACAATTTATTAATAGGCTAGTCTATAAATGAAAAATAGTAGAACTTTTTTTTAGTTGGGCTTGATGGTAAATATGAATGCGTTTTGATTTTTACAAAATTAATATAAAATAATTTTATGGTAGTTAGCAAATAAATTATTTTTGAAAATATAAAATGTGTTAAATATATTTAAATAATTTCGTTTAAAATATATAGGCCTATATAAGAAGTGTTAATTGTGATTAACAAGAGGATCTGTTTGTTTATATGAGTAAAACTTACTTAAGGGGATTTTAATGAAAACCTAGTTTTGAAAACTTTCTTTGAAGCTATAATACACTTTGTTGATAAAGTTTATGCTAATTTCTTACCACTTTTTTTTAGCAAGTATACTATTATACTTATCATGTTAAGCTCTCTTACATATATCCATTTTGAACAAAAAAGTTCAAAATATTTTTATTAATTATCTATCTATAAAATAAAGTATTTATTAATAACAACATTATATAAATGGTTATTCAACATGTAAAGCACTCCCAAGATATCTATCTTCTGGGTATGTATAGAATTATCAAAATTTAGTCCTCGGTTAACTACTCTAAAATGTAGTCCTAGAATCCAAATCATGAGTTGTGTTCAAGGAAGGGCCATAATATGACTTTTAAAATCAAGTTTGAAGAAAATTCACTGATCCATTTGTGCTGCATCCTTGGAGTAACACAAACAGGCTGGATTTATATAGAAGTCTATATTTTATTAAGGATGACCTGGTGGTCAAAGGGTAAGGTGTCAGACTTATGTGCTGGCGGCCGGGGGTCAATCCTCGGTCCCGGCACAGATTTATTTGATTACCAAACCCTTCCTTCACCTCTGACAATACATCTTGTGAATGTGGGTAGTGCCAGGCCTCCACCGTGGTTCGGATTCCACGTTAAACTGTAGGTCCTCCATTTCATCTCGCAATCACCCTACCATTACACATTAGCGTAAGTGCGTACAACCCAAACGGTTAGTAAGACGTGGTGCTAATAATAATAATAATATATTTTATTTATATTTCCACACTCTTTCTTCATTCTAATGAGGCTACACCTCCTAGCGCCTAGCACATTAGTGTAATTAAAATGAATACGTACAATTTGAACGAATAGTGAGACGAAGCGTTGGGAGAAACACATTAAGTTGACACTTGAGTATTGTAATATAAAGTAGCGAGCAGTCTTTGTTAAACTATTTGTTCTTCACATATCAGCACACACTTGAAGTTATTCTCCTACCTGCTTTGTGCTGAATCAGGCCGTCGTGATGCACTTACCTCCCCCACTGTGACCTCACTAATCAGGCGATGAATAGCAACACATGGGTAAAAAGAAAGTTAATGTCATTCTTAAATATGTTTCATAACTTGTCCTCCCAACACTAGCGCTCTCACTCAATACAATCATAGTCAGTCATCAAGGTCAACGGCCTTGGGAGCCAGATATATGCAAGTGAATGCTCTGAGGGGCATAGAACTTGTTGGGGGGAGTGGGGGGTGGTGGTTGTAAGTTCCCCCAACAACTGTAGTAGGGCAGTAAGAGAGATCACTTAAGTTGCCCCCCCCCACCCCCTCAAAATTAAAATGTATATGTACCACCGTTTTGCACCTATTTTGCAGCGTTTTGCACCCAAGTATTACGTTTTGCACCCTAACCCAAGAGGAGGCACGACTGTTAATGTTAAGGGGGGGGGGCCAAGTTAAGGGTAGCCTCTCCACTATCAAAATGTTGGATTTTTTTCATGCCATCTTAAAATTTCTGTTTTGCACCGTTTTGCACCCAAGTATGGCGTTTTGCACCTGAATAGTTTTTCAAGAAAAAAATATTTAAAATGGAAAAAAGGGGGGGGGGGGGGCGCAAGTTAAGCGTAGCCCTCCCACTCACTGATTGGGGTTTTTTTCGATGCAAAAATAAAAGTCCTGTTTTGCTCTGTTTTACACCCTAAGAGATTAGCGAGAAAAAAATATTTAAGATACAAAAAAAATCAAGTCTTTGAACTCTTCTAGCGGGGGGAGGGAAAATATCATGTTACTTGTTACAACATTATTGACTGTAACTTCCGTAGATTTTATGACATAAAAGTCCACAGTAACTACAATTAAAGCTAATAAATTTATCTACCATTTGGCCGACAGCATGTAATTAACTTATTATCTCCAGATATATTAATAAACGATAAATATCTTAACTTTTTTTTTCTATTAGTTTTGGTGGTGGTAAGCAAATTAATTTTTTTATTGCCATTCCTATGGCAGCTTGTTGAGAACAAACTTGTGTTGACTGCATATTGTCAGTACAAGAACGGTACATTTGTTTCTCATTGTATGCCATAGCCAGAACAGTTTGTGAGACACTCATGGCTGCTTTATTTACACCGGTTGGTTTTCTATCTGAAGAAATTATTTCTCCTCGCCCATGTTGCACCCTCTCTGAGTCCTAATACTACCCGGCCATAAAAAGTAATAAAAGGGAGAGGATGAACTTAACATACATGATGAATG